>CAWUFW010021318.1:0-124421 GCA_963921515.1 Calotriton arnoldi | reverse complement strand
GCCCCTTGCTGCCCTGATTGTGCTCGTTTTTTTCCTTTCTGTGCCCCCTTGCTGCCCTGATTGTGCTCGTTTTTTCCTTTCTGTGCCCCCTTGCTGCCCTGATTGTGCTCGTTTTTTCCTTTCTGTGCCCCCTTGCTGCCCTGATTGTGCTCGTTTTTTTTTCCTTTCTGTGCCCCCTTGCTGCCCTGATTGTGCTAGTTTTTCCTTTCTGTGCCCCCTTGCTGCCCTGATTGTGCTCTGTTTTTTTCCTTTCTGTGCCCCCTTGCTGCCCTGATTGTGCTCGTTTTTTCCTTTCTGTGCCCCCTTGCTGCCCTGATTGGGCTCGTTTTTTTCCTTTCTGTGCCCCCTTGCTGCCCTGATTGTGCTCGTTTTTTCCTTTCTGTGCCCCCTTGCTGCCCTGATTGTGCTCGTTTTTCCTTTCTGTGCCCCCTTGCTGCCCTGATTGTGCTCGTTTTTTTCCTTTCTGTGCCCCCTTGCTGCCCTGATTGTGCCTCGTTTTTTTCCTTTCTGTGCCCCCTTGCTGCCCTGATTGTGCTAGTTTTTTTTCCTTTCTGTGCCCCCTTGCTGCCCTGATTGTGCTAGTTTTTTTCCTTTCAGTGCCTGTTTCCCGCCGCTGCGCCCTGCGGCCCCGCCCCTCACTGCCCATTCGCTGCCCCATTCCCTGCTCCTCCCTCCCACCTCCCCATTTATGTAAGTATATTGATCATTTCCTACATGTTTATGTGGAAAAATTACCATCATATATCAGGGATACTAAAGACTTTTTAGAAAAAATTAAAGACCTAACATGGGAGGATGACTACCAGATGGTCACTTTGGATGTGAACTCATTATACTCCATTATAGACCACTCATTGGGTATCCGCTGCTGTCAACAATTTCTCAGTACATGAGAAATATGTTATCTTGAACATACTGAAATGTTGTTAACACTCATGAAGTTTTGCCTGTTGAACAATATGTTTTTATTCAACGATACCATGTTTAAACAAGTCCTGGGTACCGCAATGGGGACTTGTTTCGCCCCAAGTTTTGCTAATCTCTTTTTGGGGATATGGGAGGAGGAAATATTAAAGAAACTCAAACACGACCAGACAGGAAACAAAGTTGTTAGATGGTATAGGTACATAGATGACCTTTTCGTAATATGGAAAGGCAGCGAGGAAAGTGCAATTTACATGATTAAAGATCTTAATAGAAACTCGTTTAATTTAACCCTTACCTATAACATCAGTAAACAACAGACTGAATTCCTAGATGTACTAGTAGAGATAAGGGAGAATAAAATACATACCAAACTCCACAGAAAATCTACAGCAGGCAACAGTCTTCTGCACGCTCTCAGCAGCCACCCAGAAACACTGAAATGGAGTATTCCATATGGCGAGCTGTTGAGAGCGCGGAGAAACTGCAGCTCACAGGAGGCATTTTTGATTGAGCAGACTAGTATGTTACAAAGATTTCGAGAGAGAGGTTATCCCAATTGGGTACTCAAACGCGCTAAAGACAGGATTGACAGGATTGAAAGGGAGGAAACTCTGAAAGAAAAACCTACTACAGAGGTGGAGAATGCCACCAGGGTTATCCTCACATTCAACAAAGAATCGAAAGGAATTGCAAAAATACTTACACACAATTGGAATATCTTAAAAAGTGATCCTGTTATAGGACATACATTACAAGATAGACCACAGATCACATACAGAAAAGGGAAAAACCTGAGGGAGTTCTTAGTGAAAGGTGATATTACCAACACAAATCTTAACTCTAAAATTAATCTCCAGGGTTTTTTCTCCTGTGGACACTGCAAAGCCTGTAGAAACAGTTCTATGAGGAAAACATATCAGACACCCACAGGGGAAGTAAATATAAAGCAGTTCCTCACATGTGGTTACAATTTACATTTTGGAGTGCCCATGTAAGAAAAGATATGTGGGGAGTACGACTCTAGCTACCAAAAACGCGTGTTAGAACATATGAGAGCTATCACGAATAAAGACCCACACTATCCTGTGGCAAGACATTTTGCCGAGTACCATTTATCTAACAGTTCCCTTCTGTCGTTCTTTGCAATAGAACAGATTGAACACACACAGAGAGGGGGTAATAGAGTCCTTCATTTGCGCAAAAAGAATCATGGCACATTATCAACCTCCAAACTAAAAGTCCAGAAGGGCTTAACCAGGATGAAGAATTAAGTATTCACCTTTATGAGTAATTTTTGTACTTATTGTATGTATAACTGCCCGATTAGAATGTATAGAATGTTTGTGTATTGTTCTTTGTGTTTTGACAGAATTTTAATCCTGAACATATAACACTCATGTTTTATTTTATTATCTTTTCTTTTCACAGGAGGAAAGGAAGGGGTAGAATCAGTGAAAGCTCTTCCCTGCGATCATCCCCTACCCTTTTCTTCTATCACAATGGTGGAGGGTCCATTCAGACAGATAAGAGTTACTTCTCTTACTTGATCATAGAATTTAGTTTTTCTTTAGATATGTATTTTTAATCTTAATGAAATCACTTGGTTCTTGTAAAACTTGTGGGTGTTTATGTTGTGTTGCCAGAAAAGACATACACATGGGACTATGCAGTATGTAATGTTCTAGTGGTTGTTCCAGGTTGTAAAGCACTAGCAGAACATAACCTATTTCTGATTAGAACATCCCACCAACATATAATTATGAGAGACTGGACAATATTGGGTTAGTGCCGCATGAATTTGACTTGTTGCTCTACCCTGTAACTAATCTTGGTGAATAGATTTGACCAAAATTTAGTGATTATGAATAAATATCCTACTTTTCTGTAATGGACAATATTAAGGCACTATGCCGCTAAAAGGTGTGTTCCCATATTAATATATTAATCTATTAATAGAGTTGGTCAATAGGATGCTCATACTGATTTATAAAGTCTATAAATTATTGTGAATCTCTGTTTTTGCATTGAAAAAATAATTATGCAAGTCTAGTACGATGGAATACAATCACAGAGGGTCCACTACAAAATGGATGCCTTTTTTACCATATTATGTACCCTTATAATTTTGGTCCTTCTTTACTTTCTGCACTGCCTATGTATGCAGTCTTTTCCTGGAGCTCACTGTGTGACCAAGCTTGCTTGACAAGCGAAACGCGTAACCTGAAAATAAAGAACTTCTGGTGTCAGCAGAACTCTGATTGATCGCTTTACTTGGATTACAGTAACAAATATATATGCATATATATATATATATGCATATCCGCAGAATTTGCAGCAATGACCATGACCTAATAGTGGCTCAAGGAGAATGTAAGTTGAGATTTCTAGCTAGAGGATATAACAGTACAACAATAGATAAGGCTATCTTGCGTACAAGAGCTATGGATAGAGAGGATTTGTTGTTTAATCCATCTAACAGCAAGACTAAACAGATAAAAAACAGAGGACAAGACACAGGAAATCCAAGGCTCATATTGACATACAATAAACAAAAAGATAGCCTGGTGAGAATTATTAAAAAGAATTGGCAGCTTGTCTGTAACGATCCTGTTTTAGGTGATACACTATCTAAATCTCTGGTGATCACCTATAGAAAAGCCCCTAGCACCAGCGATTTCCTAGTGAGTAGCAGCCCCGAAATCAAATCCGGCACCAGTTGGCTAACTGGTAGCAAGGGTTTTGTAAGATGCACAACATGCAAAGCTTGCAGGTTTGGCATCAGTAAAACATCATTTACAACACCCTTCAATGATAGACCGGTAATGATTGATAAACGCCTCACGTGCAAAACTGAGTTTGCAATCTACGTGCTGGAGTGCTCTTGTGGGCTACGGTATGTAGGTAGTACAAAACTGCCGTCCCACAAAAGGAATTCTACAGCACTTACGAGCAATCACGAATGCAGACATAACCTACCCCGTGGCCCGACATTTTGGTGAGGTCCATGATAAGAACTAGGACCAACTAAAATATTACGTGATAGACTGCATTCCTCCACAAAGAAGAGGCGGTAACAGGGAGGCCAGCTTAAGGAAATTAGAAACCAAGTATATACTAGAAATTGACAGCAAAAGTCCCCAAGGATTAAATACGACGGAGGACTTACATACTTGGTTATGAGGATACTATAACAATCATCACCTAGTAACCACTTTCTGAAACCATTAAGGGTCCATAGAATATAGACCGCTAAACTGTAAAACCGCAAAACAGAGATTCTTTTTTTTTAAAAACCCTTTCCACCACCCCTTTCCCCTTGGTTTTTAATTTTCCCTCGTGGTTTCCAGATAGGGATTAATAAAGAACCATTGTTTAATAATTGTTTTAAATTACACACCTTTTAGGCACAGGGGAAATAAGCATATTTGCACATAAGAGCACACAGCACTTTATGCCCACACAGTACATAGTATAAAACCATTGCCCACAGGGGCAGTATCACCCAATATAATTACAACAGAGATACATGAAGTTCTCTTCTTCTAAGTGGTTCCAATAGTTTTAGAAAAAATCAGTTTTAGCAATTAAAAGACATAGGCTTACCGGAATAGATGAGGGTGGTTTATTTTAAAAATTGTATTTTTAAAACCATTTTTTACATGCCTGGATTATAAGGTCTTGAGGGGTAAAAAGAAAAAAGGTACCCTATTGCTATGCATTATGTCCATATATGCTGCTATTCAAACATATTTAAACGGGTAGAATTGCGTAATTTGCACATTGTATTATTGTTGGAACCCACAGATAAAACAAAAGGTGTTTCAAAAATTAGGTTGATATATGTACTGTAAAGTTTGAAAGAAATTGGACGGCAGTCTGTTTTCACAATTTACTGAGCACTTGGCACTTTAAATTCAGGGTGGAAATGACGTAAGAATCATGTGATCAAGGCCCTGCGAGGCCGAAACGCGTCATGATGGCAGCACAGCACTAAAAATAAATCAAGCGCAGAGAAAAAGTGGAGTCCGTTTCGTTTTTGGGTTCAGCGTTGCAGGAACCAGTGACAAAAAGGAAAATGTACAATATATATGCATATATATATATATATTCACTGAAAAAACCATAGGTTTCAGGCACGTTATAGTTAGAAATTAGCTTTTAAAAAACCTTAGAAATTCACTGAAAAAACCATAGGTTTCAGGGACGTTATAGTTAGTTGGACATTTCTCTCATACAAAACCACAGAAATTCCCCTGTTATAGTTAGTTCAGCTAACTATAACTCGCGCACCCGCAATGCACTGCTGATGACGTCACATATTACATCATTCATGACATGGTCAGTGACATCACTGATGACATCACTGATGACATCTCAAATGACATCACTGATGACATCATCCACGTGAAAATCTGATGCACCTCCTCACACTCTAATATAACCTTTGATACACCCACTGTAAAATACAGACTACCATTTTTGAAACCATCGACACACCAATACTAGTTACTACATACGCACTCACTGATTCCTAGGTCTACACACACATCCACTCATTCACCCATACAATCACTCATACATGCAGTCACACCTAGTCAGTCATGCAAAGAATCAATCACACTTCCATTTACTGACCTATACAGTTATACACACACCACATCACTTATTCAAACAGAAACAAACGCATACTTACTCTCTTATACAATCACTGATACAAGTACACACTCATCCATACAGCCACTCTCACAATCACTGACTCTCATGTATAGTCATTTATATACTTCAACTCTCACATACACTGCCTTTTACATATGTAGTTACTTGGACATGTACCATTGAGACATCCATTCACTCACCAACACACCCATACACACACTCACCCACCCATACAGCTGTTTCCACATGCACTCTTGAACCCATACACACAGTGAATCAACCACTCAAACATCTATGCACAGAATCACACACCTCCCACCCACCCACACACATACTCAGGCACCCATACAAATTCTCAGGCAACCAATCGATAACCCATATAGACACTCATGTAGCTACTGACCAACCCATGCAGCAGCTTATACAACAAAAGACAGACTGATACAGACTTTCACACAGTTTAGTCACTAACCCATGCATTCAGTAAGACACATGTAATCACTCACTTAAACAGTCAGTCACGCACCTACTAAATCTTCCATCCAGACACTTATACACCCACTCATTCTTCAATACACCTTGGCATATATATATAATACATATTTAAACTTTAAAGAAAAACACAGTCACTGGATGATGTCATCAGTGATGTCATCAGTGATGTCATTTGAGATGTCATCAGTGATGTCATCAGTGATGTCACCGACTATGTCATGAATGATGTAATATGTGACGTCATCAGCAGTGCATTGCGGGTGCGCGAGTTATAGTTAGCTGAACTAACTATAACGGGGGAATTTCTATGGTTTTGTACGAGAGAAATGTCCAACTAACTATAACGTCCCTGAAACCTATGGTTTTTTCAGTGAATTTCTAAGGTTTTTTAAATGCTAATTTCTAACTATAACATGCCTGAAACCTATGGTTTTTTCAGTGAATTTCAATGGTTTTTTAAATGCTAATTTCTAACTATAACGTCCCTGAAACCTATGGTATTTTCAGTGAATTTCTAAGGTTTTATAAGTGCTAATTTCTAACTATAACGTCCCTGAAACCTATGTTTTTTTCAGTGAATTTCAAAGGTTTTTTTAAATGTTAATTTCTAACTATAACGTCCCTAAAACCTATGATTTTTTCAGTGAATCTCAAAGGTTTTTTAAATGCTAATTTCTAACTATAACGTCCCTCAAACCTATGGTTTTTTCAGTGAATTGCTAAGGTTTTTTGAATGCTAATTCCTAACTATAACGTCCCTGAAACCTATGGTTTTTTCAGTGAATTTAAAAGGTTTTTTAAATGCTAATTTCTAACTATGCCTACAAAGGTAGGACATGTGCAGAAAGAGGAAGAAAAGAGCAGAAAGAAGCAAGAGAAATGCAGAAAGAGGCAACAGAAATCCAGAAAGACGAAGAAAGGTGCAGAAAGAAGCAAGAGATATGCAGAAAGAACCAACAGAGGTGCAGAAAGAGGCCTTGTTGCAAAGCCATCGTGTGCCCCCAACCTTTTGCTGACTGGTACTGGTGGTAACTGACTCTGACTAACCAGGCCCAGAGCCAGTGCTATGCTGAAAGACACTTGGAATAAAGTGAAAACACCTACATGCACTAGGGTACACTATGGGTTGTGGTACCCCTGTGATTGGCATGACCTCCCCTGTAAGGCCCGAGTACATAATAGGGCAGGGGAATTAAAACTACCTCTAAGTCAGAGGTGCAGAAAGAGGCAAGAGAAGTGCAGAAACAAGCAACAGAGGTGCCAAAACAGGCAAGAGAGGTGCAGAAAAAAGTAAGTGAAGTGCAGAAAGAGTCAAGAGAGGTGCACAAAGAGGCAACAGTGGTGCAAAAAGAGGCAGAAGGGGTGCAGAAAGAAGGAATAGAAGTGCAGAAAGAGGCAAGAGAATTGCTGAACGAAGCAACAAAGATGTGGAAAGAAGCAAGAGAAGTGCTGAAAGAGGCACGAAGGGTGCAGAAAGAGCAAGAGAAGTGCAGAAAAACCAACAGAGGTACCGAAAGAGGCAAGAGAGGTGCAGAAAGAGAAAAGAGGGGTGCAGAAAGAGGCAAGAGGGGTGCAGAAAGAAGCAAGAGCAGTGCAAAATGAACCAACAGAGGTGCAAAAAGAAGCAAGAGAAGTGCAGAAAGAGGTAGGAGAGGTGCACAAAGAGGCAAGAGAGGTACAGAAAGAGGCAGGAGGGGTGCAGAAAGAAGCAAGAGAAGTGCAGAAAGAGGCAAGTGAGGTGCAGAAAGAAGAAAGAGCAGTGCAGAAAGAACCAACAGAGGTGCAAAAAGAGGCAAGAGGGGTGCAGAATAAGGTAGGAGAGGTGTGCAAGGAGGCAAGAGAGGTACAGAAAGAGGCAGGAGGGGTGCAGAAAGAAGGAAGAGAAGTGCAGAAAGAAGCAACAGAGGTGCTGAAAGAGGTGCGAAGGGTGCAGAAAGAGCAAGAGAAGTGCAGAAAGAACCAACAGCGGTACAGAAGGAGGCAAGAGAGGAGCAGAAACAGGCAGGAAAGGTGCAGAAAGAGGGAACAGGGTGCAGAAAGAGGCAAGAGAGGTGCAGAAAGAGAAAAAAGGGGTACAGAAAGAGGCAAGAGGGATGCAGAAAGAAGCAAGAGCAGTGCAGAATAAACCAACAGAGGTGCAAAAAGAGGCAAGAGGAGTGCAGAAAGAGGTAGGACAGGTGCACAAAGAGGCAGGAGAGGTACAGAAAGAGGCAGGAGGGGTGCAGAAAGAAGGAAGAGAAGTGCAAATAGAGGCAAAAGAATTGCTGAAAAAAGCAACAGAGGTTTAGAATGAACAAAGAGACATGCAGAAAGAGGCAAGTGAGGTGCAGAAAGAAGCAAGAGCAGTGCAGAAAGAACCAACAGAGGTGAAAAAAGAAGCAAGAGCGGTACAAAAAAGGTAGAAGAGGTGCACAAAGAGGCACGAGAGGTACAGAAAGAGGCAAGAGAGGTACAGAAAGAGGCAGGAGGGGTGCAGAAAGAAGGAAGAGAAGTGCAGAAAGAAGCAACAGAGGTGCTGAAAGAGGCATGAAGGGTGAAGAAAGAGCAAGAGAAGTGCAGAAAGAACCAACAGAGGTACAGAAAGAGGCAAGAGAGGTGCAGGAACAGGCAGGAAAGGTGAAGAAAGAGGGAACAGGGGTGCAGAAAGAGGCAAGAGAGGTGCAGAAAGAGAAAATAGGGGTGCAGAAAGAGGCAAGAGGGGTGAAGAAAGAAGCAAGGGAGGTGCAGAACGAGGCAACAGAAGTGGATAAACACGCAAGAGAGGTGCCGAAACAAGCAAAAGAAGTTCAGAAAGAGGCAAGAGAATTGCTGAAAGAAGCAAACGAGGTGTGGAAAGAAGCAAGTGAGGTGCAGAAAGAGGCAACAGAGGTGCAGAAAGACGCAAGAGAGGTGCAGAAACAAGCAGGAGAAGTGCATAAAGAGGCAAGAGAATTGCTGAAAGAAGCAACAGAGGTGTAGAAAGAAGCTAGAGAAGTGCAGAAAGAGGCAAGTGAGGTGCAGAAAGATGCAAGAGCAGTGCAGAAAGAACCAACAGAGGTGCAAAAAGGGGCAAGAGAGGTGCAGAAAAGGGTAGGAGAGGTGCACAAAGAGGCAAGAGAGGTACAGAAAGAGGTAGGACGGGTGCATAAAGAAGGAAGAGAAGTGCAGAAAGAAGCAACAGAGGTGCTGAAAGAGTTGCAAAGGGTGCAGAAAGAGCAACAGCGGTACAGAAAGAGGCAAGAGAGATGCAGAAACAGGCAGGAAAGGTACAGAAAGAGGGAACAGGGGTGCAGAAAGAGGCAAGAGAGGTGCAGAAAGAGGGGAGAGGGGTGCAGAAAGAGGGAAGAGGGGTGCAGAACGAAGCAAATGAGGTGCAGAAAGACGCAGAAACAAGCAAGAGAAGTGCAGAAAAAGGCAAGAGAATTGCTGAAATAAGCAACAGAGGTGTAGAAAGAAGCAAGAGAAGTGCAGAAAGAGTCAAGTGAGGTGCAGAAAGAAGCAAGAGCAGTAGGGAAACAACAAACAGATGTGCAAAAGGAAGCAAGAGCGGTACAGAAAAAGGTAGAAGAGGTGCACAAAGAGGCAAGAGAGGTTCAGAAAGAGGCAGGAGGGGTACAGAAAGAAGGAAGAGAAGTGCAGAAAGAAGCAACAGAGGTGCTGAAAGAGGCGCGAAGGGTGCAGAAAGAGCAAGAGAAGTGCAGAAAGAACCAACAGAGGTACAGAAAGACGCAACAGAGGTGCAGAAAGATGCAAGAGAGGTGCAGAAACAAGAAAGAGAAGTGCATAAAGAAGCAACAGAGATGTAGTAAGTGGGAAGTGGGGTGGAGAAGGAGGCAAGAGGGATACTTAAAGAAACTAGAGAGGTGAAGAAAGTGGGAAGAGTGGTGTGAAAGAGGCATGAGGGTTGCAGAAAGAAGCAACAGAAATGTAGAAAAAGGCAAGAGAGGCGCAGAAAGAAGCAAGAGTGGTTTACATACCATTAGTACCAATTTAATACCCACATTTAGCAATAAGTAACGGGTGACCATTCTAGGTTTGCACAGGGCCTTCCACCACGCTGTAACACTTGTTGCTGTATTTTTGGTAACGTTTGAGCCGTTTGAGCTAGAAACAATGTTTTTTTGTTCAAATCTGCAGATTATGCAGCAGATGATGGATTATGTGGCAAATGCGGAAAATGTATAATTGTGCAAAAGTCGGTGCAGCCAAACAGTCACATAATTCCAGTGGCCCTGCTCATACCTCTGACTAGGTCCAGAAGTGCTCCTTAGTGGTTACTTCTTTTTTTGTCTCATTAAGTTCATAGTTTAGCTTCTATGGAAACGAGGAAGACTAAACCTGAGGTTACAACTCCACAACACAGACTATCATACCACACAATTACTCTCCATAATACATAATCCCACTCTACATAATTCCTACACACTAAATACCGCATACTTTCTATCCACATAATTTCACTGCACAACATACCACATAATTCCACTACACACAACCTACATCCACTCCACTCCAAGAAACATTATTAAAACACTTTTACATTTACAACGCCAACAGCTCTAACCCTCGCAAATGCAAAACCTATTACATTGCAAATGCTTCTTTAACTAATAGTCGCGTTTGCAGAGTGGTGGAGAAAGGGTGCTGGGCCTCAGACCAGCGCTCAGGAATTCCGCTGCATAGGACTTACAGGAGGTACCAGGAGGGCTTCTTAGCCCCCAAAGTCCCTCAGGAGTAAAGTGGACTTCATCCCCCATCCCATAATCTGCCAGGAGGCGCGTTTGCAGAGTGATGGAGAAAAGGGGCATGGCCTCCGAAGACGTCTTAGCAATCCCACTGTGTGGGACTTACTGGAGGTAACAAGAGGGGTAGTTGGCCCCCAAGGACATCCTTGGGGGACAACTACCCCTCCTATTACCCCCAGTAAGTCCAACAGAGCAGGCCACGCCCCTTTTGCCCACCATTCTGCAAACGTGCTCCCTGGCGCACTCTTGAATGGAGATTGAAGTCCCCTTCGCTGCTTAGGGTGGTTAGGGGCCAACTAGCCTACTTGTTACCTCCAGTAAGCCCCACACAGTGGGATTTCTTAGAGGTGGACACAGGCCATGCCCCCTTTGTCCACCACTCTGCAAACGCGCCTCCTGGCATGCTCTTGGTTGGGTAAGGAAGTCCCTTACCTCCTGAGGGTCCCTGGGGGCCAACTAGCCCTCCTGTTACCTCCAGTAAGCCCCACACAGCTGGATTGCTGAGAGTGGTCTGAGGCCACGCCCCCTTTTTACACCACTCTGCAAATGCACCTCCTGGGCACTGCTGCTTGGGGGATGAAGTCCACTTTAGTCCTGAGGTCCTCAGGACACAAGAGGACCTCATCACCCAACCAGCAGTGCGCCAAGAGGTGTGTTTGCAGAGTGGTGTAAAAAGGGCCGTGGCCTCGGACCACCTCTCAGCAATCCCACTGTGTGGGGATTACTGGAGGTACCTGGTGGGCTAGTTGGCCCCCAGGGACCCTCAGGAATGAAGGGGACTTAATCCCCCAACTTAGAACGCGCCAGGGGGCACGTTTGCAGGGAGGGGGCGGGGCCTCCAGCGAGATGCCGGCTTTTCTTTTTAAAAAATATTTTGAGAAGGTGGGCTGTGCGGCCCCCCTTCTTTTAGTATTGTTTGGGCCCTGGGGACCCCATCCCCCAGGGCCTGAGCCTTTTTTATTTAAAAAAAAAAATGGGAAGGAGGCCGCGTGGCCTCCCTTCCCTGGGCCACTATTGGCCCTGGGGACCCCATCCCCTGGGGCCTGGCCTCGTTTTTATAAAATATTTTTCACGGGAGGGGGGCTGCATGGCCCCCCTCACCTGGGCCCCTTCTGGACCCAGGGACCCCATCCCTCGGGGCCTGGCCAGCCTTGTTTATTTTTTCTTTGGAGGGGGGCCGCGTGGCCCCCCTCCTGAGGCCATTTTTGGCCCAGGGGACCCAATCCCCCAGGGCATGGCCAAAGCTTTAAAAAAAAAAGAATTTTAGGGAAGGGGGCCACGTGGCCCCCCTTCCCTGGGCCACTATTGGCCCCGGGGACTCCATCCCCCAGGGCTTGGCCAATGCTTTTTGTTTTTAATTAGGGAGGGGGGCCATGTGGCCCTCCCTCCCCTGGGCCACTTCTGGCCCTGGGTCCCCATCCTCCAGGGCCGGCCCTCAAGTTGGGGACTGTGGGGGGAGCACCAATGCCCCCACAGTCCCAGCCGGCTACCTGCCTCCTGCGGGAGCCGGCATTGCTTTTGGGCAAGGGGAGCTGCTAACATGCTGCTCCCCTTGCCCAAAGCAATTCTGCTTTGCTTCTTGGAAGTGAGAGAAGGTTTCCTGCTCTTACTTCCAAGAAGCAAAGCAGGAGTTTGCTATGGCAGGGCGGGAGCCGTGCTCCCGCCCTACAGTAGCAAACGGCAATGTCCTGGGGTGGGCACCCCGGGACATTGCAGGAGCCGGCCCTGGGGGGTGGAGGTCCCCAGGGCCATCTAGGGCTCCACGAGGGGGGCCACGCGGCCCCCCTCCAACATATGTGCAAAGCCCCGGGGAGGGGGTGGTCCCTGAGGCCGGGGGACTGCTACGGACCCCAAATTTAAATTACTGTATGCCCTGGGGAGGTGGTGGTCCCCGGGGCAGTGTGGGGGGGCAGGAGCCCCCCACCACACCTTTAATTTAAAAAAAAAGCCCCAGGGATGTGGCGGCAGGGTGGGCATGATGCCCCCGCACTTAATGATTAAAGCCCTGGGCTCGTGGTCCCCGGGGCTTCATGGGGGGGGCAAGAGCCACCCCCCCCCCACGCTTTTTATTTAATTTTTTAAATAAAGCCCTAGGGAGGGGGCTGCGGGGGGACCACAAGCCCCCCCGCACTTGAATAAGGATCGCCCTGCACCATTATTAAATATTGCCCCCGGGACCTGGCCCACCCGGGGGCTTTAAGAAAACAAAGTGCGGGAGACCACACTTCGTTTTTTAAAAACTTTTCTTCCGGATTCGCGCACCCAGCCCGACACCGGCCGAAAATAAAAATAAATGTTTTTTTGGCCCCCCTGAGCAGGCCTAGGGGGTCAGGGTGTTTCTACCCTGCCCCCTTTTCTTCATTTGTAACTTTTTTTTCCTTTTTCGTGTGTCTCCTCCTCGGTGCTCAGATATCGATATTTTTTTTTTTTTTACTTTCTCAGGAACTACTGAACGGATTTACACCATTTGAAAAAAAGGGCCCTTTCTGAACCAAGAGCTACCTTTTTGCCAAATTTGGTGTAATTCCGTTCAGCAGTTCGTGCTGTAGCCTGTTCCGAAATTCCTATGGAAATTAACATGGAGAAAACGCGTTTTGGGACCCCCCCTTCTTTCTCGGCCCCCGCTTGATGAATTACCCCAAAATTTCAAGACAGGAGCTGACCTGAGCTGGTCATTAGTTTGGAAAATTTCGCGAAGATTCGTCAAACGGCGCCAAAGATATTGGCAAAAGAAAAAATGATTTTTGAATAGAAACAAGGTCCTAACTATAAATACCTACTGGCGACCGCCAGTAGGTAATATATATATACATATATATATATTATAATATATTATATATTAACTACTGATGGTCACCAGTAGGTAGTTATAGTTAGGACCTAGTTTCTATAGGAAGAGAGTTAATATATTATAATATGTGAGGGGGAGGCCAGTGTGATACGTCAAGCTGGGTCTAGAGGTGTGCGGAGATACATGAGGAGAAGGGAACATACGGCAAGCGAACCTGATCCACAGTACCTCGATCATTCGATTAGTTGCTCTAGTGTACACCATGTCAGCCGACACGCTTAGAGAGAGGGAAGCGGCCGACATGTTCGATGATGACAAGGCCCCTTAGCAGGACTCAATCTCCCAGCATGCACTAATGGGTCAACGCAATACCAGCCTCAGGGACAAAACAAAACAATTGGAAAAACTAATGAGGAGCGAACAAAGTAAACAGTGGGAAGCCAAATCTCTCCAACGTTACCTGGATGTAGGTAGGGTGCCACAAGGCCTACGGATACTAATAGCCCCAGCTATGAAAACCCAGATAAGGATATGATGAGAGAATGGGCAGAAACCAATCTGGATTCATCCCGTAGGTTAATTACTATACTTGTTAGATACGCCGAAAAAGATCGAGTGAAATTACAGGAAGAAATTGAGGCATTGAATGATGAATTGAGCGCAATGGTGCAAAATGATGAACTGGCTAAACTTAAAGATGAAATGACAAAAAGAATAAAAAAAGAAGAGGACAAGATAAGGGAAAGAAAGGCTTTCAAGTTTCATCGAGACCGCACTGATTATGAAAGTGGTCGAATATTCACGTTCGCCCAAAAATATGACATGCTGAAGGTTTCGAAATATGGAGGAACACAAGCAGCCAAACTCAACCCGGCAGAAAGAATGGCTAGACCAGAGATGACATCCAACTCAGATCTCAGCTCAGCTCTAGAGAGCGAAACAGAGGCGGATGCCCGCCAACAGACAATGAAACAAGTACCAGCTAAAATTATACTGGCGGAGGAGGTGGATTTTTTATGTCTCGAATGCAGACAAACTCTGCGTCCCAGAAATCAGATAAACAGACAACCAAGACTAGAACAACAAAACGCCAGGAGAGGCGACAAGCCAGACAACGAAGAGCCAACAAAACAAAACCAAACCAAGGCGGAACTGGAGATGTTGAAACATTGCGAACAAATGAATAATCAAACGGTAATAAATCTGACTAATGTGGTCTTGAACAAAGCTGAGGAACAACTATTATCACTAGGGCTATCATACTGCCCCGAAAGTTCTTTTAATTATGCGGCAACAAGAATGGATATATTCAAGAGCGTGAGGAAACTTAAACTAAAAAAGTACTTTCTACAGCAAATCAGAACAAGATCTGATATGGTAGACAGCCAGCCAGCCAGCCCTCCTCCGTTCAATTTAACTGCATCAGACATGTCAATCCTTCGTGATATGCAGGATTTGGCAAATGAGAACAGCACCTCTGGCCACAATGCAGGCTGTACAGAACACCCAAGCGATATGGCCGAACGACGGACACAAGTTACACCATTCAGGCCTCGCTCAACCTTCAACCCTATCACACCTAGAGACACTATTGATATATTTCATGAACAGGTAACGACAGGCATTAAACAACTCAACCACAAAATAAATAATACCACAAGACGGAAAACTAACAAACAGGAACTGCAATACCATCTGCTTATGTCCAAATTGAAAGTAAATAAAGAAATAATCATCCGCAACTCGGATAAAGGAGGTTATCTGGTTCTTTGGAGTAAAGCCGATTACATTGAAGAAGCAATGAGCCAGTTAAGGGACACAGAATGTTACCGTCGCAGTGATCAACTAGCGCTCAAAGCCATGTACAATGACTATAAAATGAAATTAGTGGCTTGGAAAAATGCAGGGCTGTTGACCTTGGATGAATATAAATTCCTGCGAAATGACAATCCTATAACACCAATTCTATATTTTATACCCAAAATTCATAAAAACACTACAAAACCTCCAGGAAGGCCAATTATATCGGCCCGCAACAGTCTACTTGAAAAGACATCCCAATATGTAGATTTTTATTTGCAAGACTATGTGCAGCAATTACCCTCTTACATCAGGGACACTGGTGACTTTCTTTCCAAGATGCAAGATTTTGAGTGGCAGGATGACTATTTACTCATTACTTTAGATGTAACATCATTATATACATCCTTCAACCACCAGGATGGTCTAAGGGCACTACAACATTTTCTAGCACGAAAAACAACTGAATTTGTACAACATAGTACAATGTTAATTAGTATGGTTGATTTCTGTCTAAGTAACAATATATTTATATTTCAAAATGCCCTTTACCAACAGCAACGAGGCGTAGCTATGGGGGCCAACTTCTCCCCCAGCTACGCCTGTCTACATATGGGATGGTGGGAGGAGTTGGTCCTGCATACAGAATATGCAACATATGTCGCAAACAACATCAAAATATGGTTGAGGTTCATAGATGACCTTTTTTTAATCTGGCAGGGTACAAGGTCAGAGGCTGAGATGTTCATAGAAGGTCTTAATACAAATAGCCTCAACCTTCATCTTACGGCATCAATCAGCACGGAGACTGTAAACTTCCTAGATGTTCAGGTATACATCAGGGAAGGTAAACTTCAAACTAAATTGCATAGAAAACCTACAGCAGGCAACTCAGTGCTACATGCCGGGAGTTCTCACCCAAAACACTTAATTCAGAGTATTCCGTATGGGGAGATGCTGAGGCTTAAGTGCATATGTAGCTGTGAAGATGACCTGAAGGAAGCCCAGTTAGCCAGTAAGAACAGGTTTTTAGCAAGAGGCTACTCCACACACTGCATCAATAACGCCATCAAGAAAAGCAATACAGTCAGGAGAGAGACCCTCCTAATTAAACATACTGTGACAGGGACATCCCACAATGGGAATGTAGAAAATGTTAGATTTATCCTGGGTTTTAACAAACAGGGAAAAGCTATCAAAAACATCATTAGGAGAAATTGACCTCTAATCCTTGGCGACCCAGTCATTGGCCACCTACTACCAAAGAGGGCAGCTATTACATACAGCAGGGCACCCTCTATGAAGGACACCTTAGTCCAAAATGATCCTGGTGGTCAACCCAAGGGCACATGGCTCACCCAAAGAAAGGGATTCCATAAATGTAAGGTATGCAAGGCATGCCAGTTTGGAGTCAGTACAACAACATACAGGACACCTTTCGGGGAGCACGAGCGACCAATCACCAAGGCCCTGACATGTAATTCAGACCATGTGGCCTATGTGCTGGAGTGCCCTTGCGGCCTAAGATATGTAGGCAGTACAATACTGCAGGGGCACAAGAGGGTACTTCAGCACATCAGGGCAATCAAAAACCAGGACCAAACCTACCCGGTGGCCCGCCATTTCGGTGAAGTACACAATGCAGACCTCAATGGCTTTAAGTACTTCCTGATTGACAGCATTCCACCCAACAAAAGAGGTGGTGATAGGGTCAAAGCCCTCAGGCGTCTAGAAACACGCTATATTCTAGACCTCGACACCAAGCAACCGGGGGGCCTCAATGCCACGGAGGACTTATATACTTGCCTCTAGATTGAGATTGGACCCAGGAGAGAATGAGATACATGTACAGAGAAGGGAGCTTTGCACCATCGAACACCTATTATACAACCATAGGGTCTAAACTGAAAACCGCCAACAGCCCTACAATTTAGATTTTTTACACGGATTTAGATAGGTTTTAGTAATAAGACACTTGAGGTGGATTTGCACATTTCACTTTTAACGTTTTTTGCACAAGCACATGTTTTTTACAATAGTAAGGTTTTATAAGTCAGATGTTTACATTCGAGAGTACTGTATATGCACTAGCACTTTCAACCTGCAGACTTCATTTTGACAAGTATGTAAAGTAAATCTTGGTATTCAAACCTGGATGATTGTTGTCAAGCGGCAATAGCGATAAAATCTGGTAAAATATACATAAGGTTTTTATTGCTTTTAATATCCAACAGTATTATGGCAATTTTAGGGTTTTAAAGGATCAATGGTTTTAAGGTTTATTCATAAATGCATATTACCTGATCGATCTGAAACCTGTTTCCATGTAGACTTTGAATCTGTTGTCTATGTCTATAGAAACCTTACAAAGTTTTTGGCACATGTCACTTTAAGAGAAAAAAACTTTAGAGAAAAAAATGGTATTTAAGGAAACAACCTACCGTGTTGCGCGTCATGTGATCAAGACCCTTCGGGGTCGAAACGCGTCATGCTGATGGTGTATCAACGAGAGCAATAAAACTTTGATGCTGCACCAATTTGTGGTCTCTGCTCCAGTTCCTGCAGAGGCGATTGCAGCAAGGGTGGAGTTTCTTTGATATATATATATATATATCACACCAGATATCCATTTCGTTAGCACTTCTGCTGACTTTGCTGGAAAAAACGAAAGGCGAACTCCGTCTTTAGATGGTGCAAATGAATTTTATTTCGCCCTCACACCACCGCCATGACACGTTTCGGCCTGAATGGGCCTTGATCACATGACGCGTTTACGGAGTGCATTCACATTTTTAAAGTGCTCAGTGCATAAACACGTGGTATGTTTCAACCATGGACAGAGAAGACATACTATATAACATAAATGTTATAACATCGGCATCCGAAGATATGTACAGAAAAGTGCTGGGTTATATTGTTTGTGCAAATTTGCTTGAACAGTTCTCAATTAATAAATACATGTTAAAGCTAGTAATACCAGTTAAAACAGTTGGGACAGATAAAAACATGTCTGCAGTTAACACAGATTGTGAACATGACCATACACAGTAAATTTTATGAAAAAATCCATTTGTGCGTGTATCTGCAACCATGTCAATTCTATATCCAGGGACAACTTAAACTCATGTCTAATTACGACTATGCAGTTTTAAAAGTAGTGTCCATGGAGGCCCATTCATACTGTTCATAAGCTCTTAATAGCGCTAACCCTAATGGCACTTTTGATGCTCATTGTTGACATACAGCCCCAGTGGGCCTAACCATTGTTATTTTTGTGCTTATATCTGTCCAACTAAAGTGCTATGTGCAATCAGTGTCACCAATGTGTAATAAAGTGCATATGGTAAAAAAAAATTAAAAATTAAAGAAAAGAGATATTCTCTACTAATCTCACAAAGATGGATTCAGAGGATTGTTGACAAAGGACATGTTAATTTGAGTACTGCAACTGGTGTGGAACTATAAACATGTAAAAAATTCTTCACTTGAGTTGTGCCCCTGTGGTGTCTTGGTGCCCAGCTCTATTATGTAGCGAGTTTCTAATCTGCGTAGGAGCGCTTCCCGATTGCCTCCCCGTCTTAAAGGTGGGACTGCAGCCACAACAAAATATTTAAGATGGTCAAAATTACTGTTGTGGATGTCTTTAAAGTGCCTGGCAACTGGGTAGGTAGGGTCAACATTCGTAATGGCCCTTAGATGTTGGAGTATTCTCTTGTGGACTTGCAGCTTTGTGCTGCCAACGTACTGCAGTCCACAAGAGCACTCTAAGATGTAAATCGCATACTCCATTTTGCACGTGAGTAGTTTCCTGATTGGTATCAATTCCTTGCTGAAGGGAGTTCTGTAGCTGGTTCTATTAATTCAGAATCTGCATGCACGACATGTAGTGCATCTCACGAATCCCTTCCTTGAAGACAACCAATTAGCGGATGTTCTGACCTCAGGACTACTGCTCACTAATGAGTCTTTCATGGATCTCGCTTTTCTAAATGTGATTTTGGGATTGGCTGGTAATTGCTCCCCCAACACTGGAGCAGTCAACACTATGGGCCAATTCTTTTTTATAATAGTCCGTAGCGAGTGCTGTTGTTTATTGAATGTCAATATCAATCTTGTCTCCTGATCAGCACGTGGTGTAGCTAGTTTTCTGTTTGGAGCTAGGGCAATTGACCTGTCCAATGCTGTGGACCTTTTAATGGCATTGTCTATTGACTGCTCAGAGTAACCTCTCATCATGAATCTGTTCTTGCTGTCAGTTTGGGCCTGCAATAGATCTGTATCGTTACTGCAAATTCTTCTTATTCTCAGCATCTCCCAATAGGGGATGCTGTGTATTAAATGCTTCGGATGGTGACTTGTAGCATGCAGTAAAGTATTTCCTGCAGTTTTCTTGCGATATAGTCTTGTTTCTATATTGCCCTCAGCTATATAGACCTCATGGTCTAGAAAGTATACCGATTGATGACTAATGGTAGCAGAAAAGTGCAAATTTAGTGAGTTCAGAGTGATTTGTTCAATGAATGTGCGCGCACTTTCTTCAGTGCCGCTCCAAATCATGAACAAATCATCTATATATCTCATCCAAGCAATAACATGATTTTTCAAGACATTTTCAAATTTCACTTTCAGGATTTGGTCTTCCCACCATCCCATATGGAGGCAGGCATAGCTTGGTGGAAAGCCTGCCCCCATAGCCACCCCTCGTGTTTGCTGGAATATTTGGTTCTGAAATAAAAAATAATTATTTTCTAGACAGAAAAAAATCATATTCACAAGCATTCTGTTGTGCTGATATAAATGCATGGGTCTGGAACCTAGGTAGTACTCAACAGCTCTAATGCCGTCCTGATGGTGTATACTGGTGTATAAAGACGTAACGTCCAGGGACATTAATAGGCAATTAGATTCCCATATATATATAGTATAATAATATTATATTATATATTAACTACTGATGGTCAACAATAGGTAGTTATAGTTAGGACCTAGTTTCCATAGGAAGAGAGTTCCTATATACATAGATATATACTTATTTTACATGGGACATAAAAATATTAACAATCCAAATCCAAAACATTAAATAAATTACTCAACAAATAAAAGACATTGACAATTACATTAACAAGAAATAATATGCAAATTTGGAGACAAAATTATAAACAAATAGTATACAATTAAATTTATAAACAAATATTAATAATAAATGTGCTTAACCAATATTGGAAAATGTATTTAAGTATGGGAATAATACATACACTATTTTCATTCCAGTTGGTGCAACAGTAGAGAAAGTGTAGAACCTTAGAGGAGTTAAATATATTATTCCCACTCCGAACAGTGCAACAGTTGGGAAAGTGCTGGACTTCAATGGGGTAAAACTTACTATTCTCACTTCAGTCTGTGCAACAGTAGGGAAAGCGTTTGACTTTGAGGGGTAAAATGTACTATTCCCATTTCATTCTGTGCAACAGTAGGGAAAGCGTTGGACTTCGAGGGGTAAAGTTTACTACTCCCAATCCAGTCTGTGGAATAGTAGGGAAAGCGTTAGAATTCCCAGGGGTTACATTTCTGATCTATTGTCAATCCGCCCCATGTTAAGATGGATTTCAGTCTGGACTAACCCAGAACTGGAGCTCCATAGGGTTATCTTGATGGACTGCATGCTGTTGGAAGAGGTTAAACTCATCCTACGGTTGAACTACATTAGCCTTACATGTAGGGATTTGGGTCACCCAGAATTATATGACCATTCCAAAAGTGTAAGTAAAGATTTAACCTGGGTAAAAAACCACTTCTGTGCCTGAGCTCAGGCCTCCAGGGAATGTTGGGAATTAGCTAAGTCCGTCCGTGCACACATTATTATCTCAACTTATGGGCCTACCGAACCCTACCTCACTTTTGTGACCAACCCCAACATTGTTTTTTGTTGCCTTGTTTTAGGTTGACTCATTTGCATTGGTTCTTGGCGGATCCTACAGGCTGGAATACAGTTGATAATTTAGCCCCATGTGGCTGTGAAAATGTTTCACATCAGGACATTCTACATTTTGTCCTGTTTGTGATCATTTTCGTGATCCTCAGATGCAATTCATTCTTCCAATCCTGAGAGGGCAGCAGTTCATGCAGGCTAGATCAGCTCTTCTTTTTCTACAAATTTTACTCAATGAATATGTCTCCTTGAACGTAGCAAGGTTTTTAATGAATGCTATCAGGATTAGAAAAAAAGGGGGTGACAGTCATATTCATCTATTACATGTACTCATGGAAATTTTATGATGTCTTTTCAGCTTTGTGCCATTGTTGTGCCTTTTTATACATTTTCTTAATGATTTCTTATTTATTATAGCATTTTAGACATTACTGTGTTTTTTAATTACTGATAAGAATGTTGTCTTTGATGCTTCGTATGTCCTTTGGCTGCCATTCTGGCTTTTAACCTGTGCCTTGATTTATTCTTATTGTGTTGTTTGTACCATTTATGGTTTTAATTAACCGAATAAAGATTATTTTGGCTGACTGACTGACCAATGGTTAGTCCTAGTCATAGTCATAGGATATTGTTGAGCGCACATATCAGCCGAGGGTCTCAAAGTGCTTGCCTAAACCCTAATATGTGAAGGAAAGAGAGCCAGTAAGAGAGAAGAAAGGATTAGAACAGCCAGGTTTTTAGATCTTTGCGAAATTGTCTGTGATTGGTTTCCATATGTAACTGTAATGGAAGTGAGTTCCACAGAGTGGTGGCAAGATACGAGAAAGATCTGCCGCCGTTCCTGGCGGTACGAATCTTAATAGGGGTAAGAAGATATTTAGTTGAGGACCTAAGTGTTCTGGTGGGTTGATACCAGATGAGTTTATTGGCAATATAGCACGTTCCGTTCCCATAGATGGTCTTGTGGACCAGGCAATTGATCTTAAAATGGATGCGCTTCCTGATGGGGAGCCAATGGAGAGCTCTCAGACTAGGTGCCGATGGGGACCGTGAGGGTAGATTCAATACAAGCCTGGCGGCTGTGTTTTGTAGCACCTGGAGTTTGGTGACCATCAGGGCGTTTCCATAATCATGCCGACTGATAATTAGTCCCTGGAGCAGCGGCATCCTGGACACAACTGGGATCCACTGGAAGATCTTACGGAGACTACGCATCAGTCCATAGCAAGTGCCCGTCACATGATTAACATGGTCTGTCATAGACAGGTTGTTATCAATCATCACCCCTAGGTTACAGACAGCCGATTTGGGAGATGGACAAGAGCTGAGACTGGGGGGCCACCAATCATTGGACCACAGAGATTGAGCTTTCCCAAAGAGAATAATCTATGTTTTACTGGCATTAAGTTGCAAGTGATTGGTTTGCATCCAGATGTTGATGTCAGTCATGCACTTCATAAATCGGAGTTTGGTGTCACTTGGATCAGGGCCAAGAGTAATCAGTAATTGCGTGTTGTCTGCATACAACAGGGTATCAAAACCATGCGATCTAATCACTCTGGCTAGGGTTGCGACGTAAAGGTTGAAAAGTGTGGCACTCCCTTGTCTATCACTTGACTGCGAGAGACAAAGGAACCCACATGTATCTTAGAGGACCGATTAGCCAGGTAGGTGCTAAGCCAGTTCAAAGCCGTACCCCTGACTCCCATCTCCCACAGACGATTCACAAGCGTCCCGTGGGAGATGGTGTCAAAGGCAGCCGATAGGTCAAGTAGGACCAGCATGGCTGACTGGCTGGAGTCCAAGGAAAGTCTGATGTTGTCGACTACCTCTATCAATGAGGTTTCTGTACTGAGAGCCACCCGAAACCCAGATTGGGAGGGATCCAACAGTTTATTACTTTCTAGGAAAGTTGAGAGTTGTCTGTTAATTAGTTACTCCAAGACTTTCCCGAAAAAAGGGAGAAGGGAGATGGGTCGATAGCTGTTCGGTTCCTTGGGGTCCAAACTGGGCTTTTATAAGATAGGCATGACCATAGCCACTTTCCATTTTATGGGAACCGTTGAATGGCATAAGGATAGGTTGAAGAGATCGGTAAAGCCTGTAAGAAGAGCTGGTCCAATAATGGACAAAATATGGGGTGAGACTGGGTCGGCAGGGAAACCTGATTTGAACTTAGAGAGGGCTTCACTAAGGTGTAAGAGACCACTGCTAATAGTTCAAGGCGCACAAATTGTTTCAAAGTCTCTGCCATGCTTGTGATGTGCATTACGCCTTAGCATAGAGAGCAGTAACATGTTCTCTTTAAGCAACTTGAACTGTAAGTACTTTTTATAATTGAAACCATTATATCCCATAATAGTTTCCTATTATAGATGAATTAATCCCTCAACGTTGCAAACTGAGCCGCATTATGATGGAAGGCAAAAAAGGGTGTGGTGTAGAAATACTATATCGAGATTGTCTGAGCTTGAGCCAAGGTAATTTTTTTATTATTCCTTAATGTGACAGTTTGATTGTCACTTTAACAGACAAGTAAACACAAAATAATTAAATTCTTGTATATCTTCCTCTAAACCCTCCTGCCCATCTTTTAGATGTTTTCACAGCTGAATTTTGCAATTTTTGCCTTGCAAAGGATAACGTCATAATGCTTGGGGATCTTAACCTATAGTTGGGAAATCCATCAGTTTGAACAAAGCATGGAAGTCCTTAAATGGCAATTGTTATCCAGGGATTCTACTCACTAAACTGGCTATCTTCTTGACTCCATCTTTTCACAGACCACGGAAAAATGATACATCTTTGGCTATGTCATTGCTATAGACATGTATCTTCCCCTTACACAAAACGCCACACTGGGCAAAAGAATATTACAGATCTGAACTTGGAAAAAAACAGGGTACAACTTCTAGGTGACAAAGTCCTCAGTATTCTTGAATTCAACACTCCCTCTGACCTGCCACTAGATTCCTTAGTCCTGTGACTTGCAAATTCTATCTGTCTGAGCATCTATCTCCTAGAAGATTCATAGGTCATTTGGCACTAAAGTAGCTGGCATATTGCTTTATAGGCCAATTAAAAGTTGGTTAAAGTTATATCCTTGTTGCTATGTTTGGAACAAGCGAAGTTGTTTATTGGCATTTATATGGATATGTTATATACTTCATAGCTCTCCATATAATTGGTATCACTGCAGATTTACTGGTACACTTATCCTGAGTCTCTTCTGAGACAACACGCTTACATCAAAGGGACGTGATGCATTTTCTTATTATATTTAAAACATCAAAGTCTATCAATATCCATGTAAACAAAATATGTGTTTCAATGTCAACAGAGCAAAGCATGTATTCAGCCCACTTAAGCAATCTCTTAATACAAACATAGGATACTGTGACTCCAAAGGAATGAATCTGTTGTTATGATCCTATAGATAGCACTTTATACAGCAGATACAGATCAAGGGCCAGATGTACGACCCTTTTTTGCATGCGCAAACGGGTTTGTAACCCGTTTGCGCAAGCAAAAAACAAATGGGCCATGTACTAACCCTATTTAGCGACTCCCTAAATAGGATTAGCGACTTGCTATTAGGAAGGGGCGTTCCAAGGGCGTCCCTTCCTAATAGCGAGTCTGAGCCCTATGTAAGACTGTTTTGCGACTGCAATTGTGGTTGCAAAACAGTTGCAGTTTACCACCCTTCTCAGAAGGGTGGAAAAGCACTCGCAAACGAGAAGGGGTCCCCAGGGGACCCCTTCCCCTTTGGGAATGCAGGGGATAATATTTTTTAGGGGCAGGCAGTGTTCCCAGGGAGCACTACCTGCCCTTAAAAAATGAAACAAAAACGTTTCATTTTTCTTTTTTTATATGCATCCCATTTTCCTTTAAGGAAAACGGGCTGCATTTAAAAAAAACTGCTTTATTTAAAAGCAGTCCCAGACATGGAGGTCTGCTGAGCCCAGCAGGCCACCATACCTGGGAGGCTAGCCATTCCCAATGGGGTCGCAAATTGCGAGTGCCTCATTAATATTCATGAGACATGCAATTTGCGACCCCATTGGGAATCGCAAACAGTGTCTGAGACACTGTTGTGCATTGTGATTTGCGACTTGCAAATTGCGACTCAAAATTTGTCGCAATTTGCGAGTCGCAAATCACAATGGTTGTACATCTGGCCCCTGGTTTCTAAAATCAACTAAATCTTTTGCAGAGAATATTTTTTGCTGAAGCATTATTGTCAACTATGATATGCTGTATTTTAAGTAGTGTGGTTAGTGATCCCACTTAGCACAATACATTTTGCCCGTGTAGTTTTGCAACACTGGCAAACACTGCAATTGTAGGAACAGAAATTTCGCAGGGAAATATTTTCACCCAACCAAGTTCACACCATATGAAAGACATCAGAATGTTTTGGAGTGGGATATGTAGGTATGTAGGTATTCATTTGGACATTATCTGAAAAAAACACATTTGCGTATTCAAGTACATATATTGGTAGTGTGAGGCACATGGACACAAAATGATTTGCCCGGAATAATACAACTGTAATGGTATATGATACTTTCTTTATGACCTTTCATTCCTGAAATTAGTTTGGAGAAATCTTGCTTTGAAATCATAGTTTTAAAAGAAGATATTATTTTCATTCTTTCAATCCAGTACACAAAACCATGTCTAGAACTGAATTACACAGAAAAAATACAGACTAAAACAGACTTAAATATGCTTTTATGGAATACTGCACTATCCCAGTCCAAGGTGGCCCATTTCTGGGCCACTTAACCAAAGTTGTAGAAATATTGTTCAACCAGACACCAGGGAGGAATGTTGGATACACGTTCAGAGTATACAATTTTCTCCTCTGCTTTCTTCTGGCTCACCAGAGACAGTCGCTTTGAAGAAGAGGGGTTGGGGAATGATGAGAGAGAGAGAGAGATGTTGACAAGGATACCCTTTGTCATGGAACTTATTGGAATTAGAATGCTTGATTTGAGACTCCCCAAACTAGGGGCCGGATATACTAGTTGTTGATCACAAAATACTGGTCACAGTTTGTGAGCAGTATCTTTTGCGACCAGTAAATAATTTTCCAAATCGACCTATGTATATATAGGTAGGTTTGGAAAATTCTGATTCAGCAGGGGTCACAATCCGACCTACTTCATTAATATTAATGAGTTAGGTCTCAAATTGTGACTCAAGCCTATTGGTGACCATATAAGGGGGCATGGTAGCCTGTTGGGTCAGCATACCAACATTTCTGTGATTGCCTTTGAATAAAGTGAAGTTCTTTTTTTAAATGCAGCCTGTTTTCCCTGAAGGGAACGTGGCTGCGTTTAAAGCAGAAATGATTCCTTTTTTGTTTAACTTCCCAACAAACTTTCTATTGTAAATAGACAAAGCGGAAGGGTTCCTAAAGGTACCCCTTACCTATGGTGAATGGGTTACCACCCCAAATTTGGGTTCAGTAAAATTTCAATGTTTTGTGCCTGGATTTCGGTTGCAAAACATTGATACATATGATACTGATTCATTATTTGAATGGGACACCAACAACAAGTCCCTTCCAGATGCTGAACCAATATCCATTCGTAATACCACTTTAGGAGTCAGAAAACCCTTTCTGACTCCTATAATGGGATGAGCACCTAATAAATGCATTTTGTTGGTCCAAACACCAAATTGGAAAATTTGCGACCATTAAAGTGCTTGATATACCTGATCCTATGTCTTATTGGACACTGAGGACAAACTAATATACTTTTAGGATTGGTACCCAAATGCTTACAACCTGCTTCAACACGGTGAGGGGTTTCTTGTATAAATCCTGGGTCATATAGTTCTAGTAGTTTTTAATCATGAAGAGAAGTCCTGCATCCATAAATTAAGAAACTGAGAACACTTCTACCTTGTTCTATAGTCCCTTTTGGACTCACCTGCCTACCAGAACCGGGAAAAGACTGTTTCCTGCTCTGCTCTCATGGGCAATAGTGTACTGTGCGTGCAGCTACTTCTAGTGGAACACCAAATGATGAAGTGATATAAGTTCTGATATACGTGGAAGTGCTTAATTTGAGCCGGTGCTTAGCACCGGCACTTAATTGGTATCCGGTGTTCGGCATCGGCACCTAATTGTCAACACTATACTTATAACAGTCCACCACATGGTGGCGCTGCTCATCTAATTTAGAGATGAGCAGAACAACAGTAATTTAGGACTACAATATAGATTAAAATTGATAATACCTGCCTCCCCAACCATTCCTTTAGCTTTGGGGACCTGGAATAATCTGAACTGTCGCATTTACATGCAAGAGAGATGGTTAGTAGTTGTTTTGGCAGCGATGACAAGGGCGATGGGTGGTGCAAGCTGCAGTGGCCTCCTGGTTAGAGCCCTGGCACCTGATATTTTACAAATTAAGCACTGCGTGGAACCCATAAATAACTATGGTCCACTGATCTGCAGCTCTAAAGCTAAGCGTCTTACTGCTCTAAGCCCGGTCCCCAGCTGTGTACAGAGGTGAAAAGGACACAAAACTAATTGCTACTGCCAGATATGTCAGAAAAAAACATTCGTCAAACGATAACCCCATGTTTCCATTATGCAGCACTCAGTGGAAATCATGAGCAAGCAAAAAATTTGAACTTTTCTTAGGCTGATTTGAAGGTGTGAAGTGCCCACATTAATTCATGAACTTCCCCGACCTTTTCCAACATCAGAACATAACCACTGTGGTTTATCTTTAGCTTATATTATAAGAAAGCCTTAGTGAAGTTTGAGCTGGAGGTGTGTGACTAACTTTGGCCTAGAACGAACAGGAAAAACTCATTAAGACACTTTTTGGAAATATATTTATTTTGGTTTTTAATTTGCACATAACAAGCAGCAAAAGGGGCGCAAACATGCCCCCTACAACAAAGGAGGAGGCAAACAGGCAGCCCTCCACATAGGGCTAGCACATGGCAACAACAGTATGATTCAGTAGGATAAAAGACAATGACACATAAGACGACAACACGTGAATGAAAAAGTTCAGGTAAAAGCTTCAGCCACTTCAGGAGGGAACTGTATGTCATCATGTTACAACCAACTTCCCCAGCCCTTGAAAAACTTGTATGGTCACTTTTAACCATCTCAAAGAACTAACTTTGGTCTCAATAGACTATATTTTTATTGGTTGTTTCTATGGACTTACAAAAAAACTGGAAAAAATATTTGTCTTCAGTTTCTTATCAATAATTTTTCTCAAACCTTTTGTGGACTTAGCTGGAACAAAATCACCTAGACATTATTTATCCTTTATTAATTTAACTGTGCTGCTTATTGAGACGCTAAACTTTGCACCTGTATAAGCATTCCCACCGACACAAGATTTGAACTTTGTAGCCCATGGTAGCCAATGAGAGAATTGGCATTTTAAAGGTGGTGTTCCATTTGTCTTTCTGAGGCCTTCCTGACATACTTTGCATTTGCATCTATAAAAGACATTGGTCAACCTTCCTCTTCAGCCTCAAGGTAGGTTCTAAAATCTCACAAACATACACTGTGTGTTGTACAGCGTTTAAACCTGACAATTTCCTGGCATATGACTGAAAAGGACTGACTGGCAAAACCTAGAGTGTGTGCAAGCATTGTTCAACATTTAAACACATAACGGAGGAAATGTGAGGGTGAGTGGAATTTTTTGGCAACATTTTGTCAACTGATGAGGAACCTGTGAGGTATCGATTATTCTTCACAGTTTGCTCCATTTTGGAAGTTACCAGGTACCTCTGACTTTCTAGGTGAGAAGCTAAATCTTCCAATTGTGAGAAGTGGAATAGAAAATTGGGGCCAGCTAAAAGATGGTTCCGATCTAATTTCCTGGGAAGTCATAAGGATATGGACTGGCGCGAAGATATCCAGGTTCAAGTACTGCCATTTAAATTTATGGTGGGATAACAAATAGTAGGGGGGAAGGACCAGTGGGAATATGAAGAATGAAAGCAGGATCCTATCCCACTCCCCAATGAAGTTGCAGAATGGTATTGAGAACTAGTGAATGCTGATGACCCGAACAAAGAGGTACTGGAGCATGCACGGGAAGGATACTTGTCAACATCAGAGCAGAAGAACTTATGGCAAGTATCATTGAATCTTCTCTATACTAATGGAAAACACTTCTATACCCTGCACAGTATATACTGAACTCTGGACAAACTGTTGTAAATACCCAGAGAGAAAGACAGAAGATGTCAGAAGTCCGGAGTAGTTAGCGCCAACAATACTCATATGTTTGTAAGCTATCCGGCACTTCAGAACTACTGGAAGACAAGTGAGGTAATATGATATATCATGAAGCGAAGAGTGGAGGTAAGACCACATATGGTTCTCTTTGGCGCCGGCTGCCAACTAAACAAGTGTATATCTGCCAATTTGAAGCCGCTAGTTTTTACCTAATGCTGAACGCCAGAAGAGAGATTTGTATTAAGTGGTTATCATGCACTCCTCCAATTGCCAATAACTAGCTGGCTTCTGTATGCAATCTGGATAAAGAGAGTCACCCAAGTTAGAGAGTTAATGCCTTGTGACCTGATTATTTGAAATGGGGGAGATGTCTGTCCAATGATTAATTTAGAGATGCTGGTACAGTCATGTCAAGGAAACTATCTGCTAGTTGACACCCAGCAGAACTGAATCCAGATGAGCATTAGCCCCAGTACAGTATTGTTGGCTGAAGGTGAATGAGGACAAAGAAAACTAAGGTCAACACATACCACCCAATTTCTTTAATAAATTCATCCCCAAACAGAGACCTTTGAGAATTGCCCATTGTAAGAAATTGAGTTATTGGTTGAGGGGTGTAGGAGCTGCACTCAGGCATCCACCACAATCCTTATCAGGGTGGACAACGAAAGTCACTAAATTAACCAGTGCTTAATTCTCTGGTAGCTTGGCACAAAGCAGTCAGGCTTAACTTAGAGGAAAAGTGTAAAGTATTTATGCAGCACACAAAAAGTAATAATGAGAAAACATAATATAATAAAATACCCAAACCAATTTAGAAAAATAGGATGTTAATAAATATGTTAATAAATAAAATTACACTAGAGTAAAAAAAATCCAATCGGTAGAACTGGAGATATGACATTTTGAAATTTTAGTTAACATGACAACTAAAAGCACAAAGCGCCACTCCTAGTCATCTGGTCCTGACAGACTGGGGGAATGTCAGGTCAACCAAAATGAAGCCTAGGCCAGATACAGGGACTAGGTTGGTCCTACTGAAAGAGATACCTTCTCAAGGCCAGCACAAATATCTCAGTTGGAGCTGGAGTAGATCCCGGGGAGCAGAGAGAGCAGCATGGATGATCGCCGCTGTAGCGTGAAGAACAGGCCGGGCAGAGCAGGCTGAGTGATGGGCCCGATGGACATGGTGGAAAGTTGTTACTGGAGCTTTGCGTTGGCAGTCACCATAGCCTGTTGTTGCTGTAGCACGGAGTTCAGCTCTCACATTGCAGGTTATCACTGGTGGTCACTGTAGCACAAAGCGTCAGGTTCACCGGATCTTTGTGTTGGCAGGTGGCGCATGGGGCAGAGTCTTGGCACACGCTGTCCTGTTTGCGGTCACAAGGAGCTCAAACCTTCAGAATTTGCTCCTTCCTTTATACAGGAGTGCAAATCAAGGGTCCACGACATGGGGAGGTAACTCTTGGGGATCAGGGACTCACTCTAGCAGAGGCAAGCAGAGCTCAGGCAGGTCCAGGAAAGTCAAGTTGCAGAAGGTCAGCTAGGCCATTGCAGGGAGGTCTTTGGAGCTTATTGCGTCCTTATAGTTCAGAACTGGAAGTCACTCAACTGACCCTTGTAGTCACTTAGATAGTCTGGTAAGAAGTAGATGGTCCAGTTCTTCTTCAGCAAAGCAGGCCTCAAGCAGCAGAACAGTCCTCTTTGGTCCAGGCAGATCTCTAGCAGCTGGGTAGTCTTCTGGTAGCAGCAGAGCAGTCCTCTGGGGTCCAGGGAAACCTCTAGCCAAATGGCAGTCCGATGGGGAACAAGGCAAACCTCTGGATTCTTTTATAGGCCCAGGAGTATACTGATGAGTGGCATAGGACGTCCAATATTTACATCAGGTGCCAGTCTTTCTGTGTGGGGGAACACCTTGGCCAAACCCCATATCTGGTTCGGAAAAGTTCTCCCCTTCGTCTGCTGGGATCAAAGAATTATAGGGTGGCAAATAAATTGTGTTAAGTTTCTTTGTACGCTGGAGGTGAGTACCTTTGAAGTGCAAGTGGGCCAAGGCATAACTCTGCAGCACAGATCCTGTCAGGATGGCCCATCCTGCTCACACCTAAGCCCTTTTGTCTCACTATCTGGGAGGAATTTACAAAGCCTAACGACAGAGTCATGTGATCTAGGACACTGGCCGCAGGCACCAAATAGTTAGGATAGGAACACACCAACTTTTTAAAAGTAGCCTTTTCAGAATTGTGACTTAAAATTTTACATTACCATTAAACAGGGTTTTGAATTGAAATTATTTTAAGTCCAAACTTGACATTCATATCTATTTCCAATCAAAAGCTCGCACCTCTTAAATGAATTAAGGTAACCCAATGTTATCCAATTGGAGAGATGGGCCTTACAGTAGTGAAAAACGAATTTAGGTGTTTTTCACTACCCGAATATATAAAACTTAAACCCACATGTCCTGCTTCTTAAATACAATGTACCCTACCCTATGTGCTTTTTAGGGCCTACCCTAGGGGTGACTTGTATGTATTGAAAAGGGCCGTTTATTCCTGACAAAAAGTTTATTTTGCCAGGTAGAAATGAAAGTTTAAAACTGTACTTTAGAATGCAGTGACAGGCCTGAGAGATGTTTAAAAGGCTACTTTAGTGGTCGGCGCAATGAGCGCTGGAGGCCCACTTGTAGCATTTAATTTACATGCCCCAAGACTTCTTAATAGAGCCTCCCGCCTTGTAATAAAATTAGATTTTGTTCAAAGGGCAAGGTACTCTGGTAGAAAAAGATTAAGCTTCATTTGTCAAAAAATGAAATAATACGTAACAGCGCCACATGTTCTTCTTAAGAAAGTGTTGTGGCAGCTGAGGCTGTTATCACCAGTGCTGCCAACTGCTGAATCCCATAACCACAGCAACCAGAATTGGTTCCAGTGCCACCCCTGCTGCAAGTAGCCTAATCTTGTGGAGGGTGGCTCAGGGGACAGGAGTCAACGGGTGGATTAGGTTTTCAGTGTTCAGTTTAGACTGACACGGGGGCGCTAGAGGGCGCATGGCAAGATGGCTGCACTTTAGTGTAGCTCTGCCCAGCTGAGCCACAATCCGCCCATAATCCGCCTTAAAATGCTGCATCTGCACTCCTCACTGGACTGGGCTAAGAAGTGAAGCCCCCCGGCAGGTGTTGGGGGTGAAAAGGAACTTCTACTGCCCCTGCAGCGCTGGCAATCCGACCCGAGGCTGCCCTGCTGAGCGCTCGCAACATGGCACCTGCCTAATGACTGGGAAGCGGAGCGCGGCTGCTGGAGATCCTGCTGTGGTTGCGGGCGGGAGTGTAGCCCTGAGGTGGCAGATCGTGGTGGTGCCCTGGTTTGCTTAAGCCCCCTCCGAGACGGGAGCCGTGGCGGCAGAGGTGCTGATCGCGAGTGCGCTGATGTCCGCCATCTGACGGAGCAGTGCGGAACCGCGACAGGACGAGAGCGCTATCTGGCTGAACACGCTGTAATCGGAGTGAGACTGGTGGACGCTTGCTGCCGTTCGACCTGCTCCCGGCGCCGGTAAGTGGTGTGAGGCGCTGCCCGGGCCCTAGGCTGCGGCAGTGGGTTGGGGCCTTGGGAGGGCGCCGCGCTCTGCGAGCTGCTGTGGTTGCCAGTGGGAGCGCACGGAGGGAGTGGAGGCTGACTCTGAGGGCCGCGTGGGCCCCGAACGCCGTACTGCCTGAGGTTGCCTGTCGCAGTGAGGGGACGCGCTGAGGCCTGGATATACGTGGCAGCGTCTGGTCCCTGCTCTGAGGCCTTGCAGGGGACTGTCTTGCGGTTGAAAGTTGCATTGGTTGGCAACTACTGAGCTATTTTTGTACCTGCCATTGGGGAGGAGGAAGCTGCGCTGGGCCTGTACTGGCGGCTGGAAGGTGAGGGCGGCCTACCTGAAGCGGTGGATTGCTGGACCTGGTGCCCCGGGCTGTGAGCTTGCGTGGGTGGTGTGGGTCCCCCCCCCGCTGCACGCTGATTTCCCAGGAGAATTGTCCGGGACTGTGGTGACAGCGTCTGGGCGCTTTGGGACTGAGGAGCCTGGGGTCCCCGGACTTGCGCCTTCGGCCTTGGTCAACCTGAGGGCCTGCGGGTCCTGAGTACTGGACAGTGCCTGAAACGGATGTGTTGAATGGATATTTGAAGCGCATACTTCAGGGGTGTGCATTGCGCAGCCGAATGCCCTGGTCCTGGCCTGCGCAATTGGGATTGGCGTGAATTGCGGGGGCTGCTTTCTGGAGGACCCCATTGCCTGGGCCCTGTTTCATCACCCTATCGGCTCGGTGCGGACTGCTGGGCGCTTGGTTGGAGTCCACTCTCCTTGCCACTACACCGCTCTGGGGGGACGCTGGATCCACCTTGTCTGTGGAGCTGTTGAGTCCTGGTATTCCCTACACGTGCTCTTCAAGCTGCGCACACCCAAGTAGCGCAATGGGGAGAGCGGATAAATCGCAGCCTCGCCTCACGTTTGAGGCAAGAAAACCTACAAAAACAACGCAGAAAGCCGCCTCGGACTCGGAGGCTGACGCTCTAGGAGATGGCCCCCCTTCCCTCGAGACCACGCTGCTGGCGATGCAGCGCAGTCTTCAGTCCATAGAGGGTACAATGGCGGCGGTGAACCACCGACTAGACCATATGTCCGCGCAGCTGGAGAAACAGAACACCCGTATGGGTGAGGTGGAGCAGCGCGTGTCTGTGACGGAAGATGGCCTGAGTGAGGTTGCGGGCAAGGCCCTAAATATGGAGAAGGTATTGGCACTCATTCAGGCCAAGAATGAGGACTTGGAGGCGCAGTCCCGCCGCAACAATATAAGGCTCACGGGGCTGCCTGAATCCACTAATGTGGGGAAAATGGAGACCTTCTTAGAGAATCTAATTAAAGATATCTTTGGCACCGAACAGCTGTCCAATATGTTCATAGTGGAACGTGCGCACCGCTCCCTGGCGGCGTGGCAGGTACTGGGGGCCCCACCTCGCCCTATTATAGCTCGGGTGCTGAACTATAGGGATCGAGATGCCATTCTGCGGATGGCCAGAGACAAGGGAGCCATAGTTCATCAAGGGAACCCGCTGGCCTTCTTCCCGGACTTTACCGTCGCTGTGCAGGCCGCTCGCAGGGAGTTTGGCACTGTCAAAAAATGTCTGCAGTCTGAGGGGGTCCCCTATGCGATGTTGTATCCCGCTAGATTGAGGATTGGCCACGAGGGGGACTCTAAAATCTTCTCCAACCCCAAGGCAGCTCTCGAACATGCGAAACAGCTGAAGAGGAATCGGAGGGAGTCCAGCGCGCCGCGAGATGATGATGAGGAGCAGTAATGGCGGCCTTGGTTACTTCAGGAATTGGCTATAGTTTCATAGCTCCATATGGTTTCCACATACTGTGTTGAGAGAAATGCGTAGCCATATCAGTATGTTCTCACCTGACTGGGGGGGCATATAACGGGATACACACTAGGATGCTGTCGAATGGTTCACGAGGCACAGGTATTCGACCTGCTCAGCCGCCTCCTGCTTGTTGGGAGGTTAGGAGCTCTCAAGTGTCCCCCCTGAATGGGTGTACCCCACAAACTGATTATTTTGCTTTGTCTTTGTTTGGGTTAGGATGTATCACATTGGGATGGCTTTGGCGAGTTGGGGAAGCTGAAGTGGGTGGGGGGTGGGGGGATGGGGGTTCAGGGTACAGTACTGACATTGTCTATATGTAAGAATCAGGACCGGGTGTTGCATCTCTTAACAACGAGCACAGTGGCTGGAATATATTGTCTAGACGAAAGTGTGTCATGAGCGGTAGAGTACAGTGTTTGACCTGGAATGTACGGGGTTTAAATACTCCTAAAATAATTCGTGCAGTGCTGGAATATTTGGACCGGATGAATGTGCAAGTGGCGTTTCTTCAAGAGACGCACCTTACTAGGACCTCGGAACGAAATGTGGGTGCTATTTGGGCGGGGTGCGCATAGCGTCCTCCTACTCTTCTTATGCACGGGGAGTGTTGATCCTTGTAAAAAAGGGAGTCCCCTTTACTGTCCTGGGTTCTGACATTGATGAGCATGGTCGAGTGGCAATGGTTCATGGTCAGCTGGGTGGCATGAATGTTTTATTGGTCAATATCTATGGTCCGAACACGGATGATCCTTCCTTTTTTACAGATGTGTGGCGTCGTATGGATAGGTTCCCTTCCACAGAAATTATTTGGGGAGGTGACTTTAATGTGAGTCTGGATGGAGTCCTGGATCGTGTCGGAAGTGGTGCAACCAGACTTAAACTGGCATCGGGGACACTGCGTGGAATCATAGAGGCTGGAAATTTGCATGATGTGTGGCGTACTCAACATCCCGGGGTCAAAGAAAGTACCTTTGTCTCATCGGTACATGGGACGTGGTCTTGCATAGATTTCTGGCTTGTCACAGAAGCTGTTAGTACATGTGCTGTGAAGGTTACCCACATGGCAAGAACACTTTCTGACCACTCTCCAGTGATCCTGGAACTGCAGGTACCAGCATGTAAGCGGCCACCCTTTACGTGGCGGCTGCAGCCGTCCTCGCTGACCGACCCCGTTTTCAGACAGACCATTGGGGAGGCGATACGTAACTTCTTTCGGGACAATCAAGGTTCGGTTGATAGCGCTGGTGTAATGTGGGAAGCATTTAAGGTGACGATAAGGGGCGCTTGTATAGGGGCCCAGGCGGGGGTGTTGCGAGACCTCCAGCGAAGGATACATAAGCTGGCAGCGGATATCTCTACATTAGAACGGGAATATGATCAGTCCCTTTCTCCTGCCACATTAGCTGCAATTTGCGAGCTGGTTACTGAACATAATGCTACGGTAGATCAGGAGCAGTTACACAGATCCCGGCGCGCTATTGCTCGGTACTACGGGGAAGGGGGTCGTCCGGGTAGGTCCTTGGCCCAGAAGCTGGCGGCGCCACGCAGCCAGGCTGGTGTTACTGAGCTGTTGGATGAGGATGGGGTTGCTCATTATACCACTCCCGAGATTAGCAACATTATTATATGTTACTACACTAAATTATACGCGCGGGGGGCTACTGTGCAACCCACAGAAATAGATTCTTATCTAGACGACGTTGCCTTGGGGTGGCTATCGCGGGAACACAGGGAGTACATTACTCAGCCTTTTGACGTGGACGACGTGTAAAGCCGCGGGGCTGGATGGGCTCCCCAGTGAGTTCTATAAGGCCTATGTGGACGATCTTGCTCCTAGGTTGCTGGAGGTATGTGCAGAAGCATATGATAAGGGAAGACTCCCACCCTCCCTCAAGGAAGCGCTACTGGTGACAACTCCTGAAACCGGATAAGGCTGCCAATCGCTGCGACTCCTACAGGCCTCTTTCAATTATCAATATTGATGCCAAGATATTAGCTAAAATGATAGCCAATCGGCTCCAGCCTCTGGTCCCCCTTCTGGTATTGCCTGACCAATCTGGTTTTGTGACAGCTCGATCCACCGCGCACAACTTGCGCACGGTGTTCTCTACATTGCATCACTTTGATCATGATTTTCAGACAGTTGCTGTGTTATTAGACGCGGCAAAGGCTTTTGACTCCCTTCAGTGGGAGTATATGTTCACCGTCTTCACTAGAATAGGCATTCCTCCATTTTCTTCTGCAGTGGATTAAGGTGCTGTATGAGGAGCCCCAGGCGCGAGTGCGCGTTAATGGGTGGGGGTCATCAGCGTTCCCTATTGAGCGAGGCACGCGTCAGGGCTGCCCCCTGTCACCAATGCTCTTTGCGCTTGCGCTGGAGCCATTGGCCTGCAAACTCAGGCAGCGACACGCTGTGGCGGTGTTGGGCTTCCATGAGAGGCCACTAGTGGTCTCGCTCTACGCGGACGACATGTTATTGTATGTGAGGGAACCCGCCATCTTTCTGCCTGCCCTCCTCCGGGAGTATGTTAGATTTGAGAGGTATTCGGGCCTGGGAATTAATTGGGAGAAGTCCATGGTGTTTCCACTCACGGCTGGAACAGCGGAGGTGGAGATGGACTTCCCGCTCGTGTGGACTCGGGACCCTGTGAAGTATCTGGGGATCTGGTAGCACAGGGATCCGGAGCGGGTGATCTCTGAGAACTATGGACGGGCCCTCACGCGGATCACTGAGCGGGTGGAGCGGTGGACCCGGTTGCCTCTCTCGCTGGCTGATCGAATCGCGGTAATTAAAATTACTATCCTGCCCAAACTGCTTTATTTGTTTGTTAATATCCCGATTAGACTGAATATCGCGCTGTTCCGTACCCTGCAATCTGTACTGCTTACATTCGTATGGGGTGGGAAGAAGTCTCGATGCAGTTGGGATGTCTTGGTCCAGCCAATCGATCGTGGGGGATTTGAGGCACCTGATTTACGGCTATACTATCTCTGCGCCCAGGCACACTTTGCACATTATTGGCATTTCCCACAGCGATTCCTGCCACACACAGCAATAGAGTCGGATGCCGTGCTTCCGAGGCCCCTGCAGGCAATCACTCTCTCTGGGGGGTCCGGTGGCCCACGAACTGAAATAAACCCTGCTTTGTGCACTGCATGGGCATGGAGGGCCTTAGCTAAAAGGTCCCATCTTACCTATTTGTATGCCCCCTCGCTGCCTGTGGCTGCACATCCTGATATCTCGGCGGCTCGGGAGACAATTGCGTTGTGGGAACTGGCGGCTGCTGGTGTTAATACGCTGGGGTATTTGTACAAGCAGGGTCAGTTCCAGTCACTGCGGGACGTGCAGGGAGGATGGAGCAATAGATTTATGCTGGGGTGTATATATGTCCGGGTGCGGCAAGCGATCAGGGATATATATCCTGACTTTCCAGCGGAACCTCAACCATTGCGTGCACTACAGGTAGTGCTGGCCGGGAAGGAAAGGAAGGGGCTAATTACTAGGCTCTATAATGCCTCGCAAAGGGAGAAGGAACCAGGTGAACATCCTTCCTATTTGAAGTGGGGGGGGGCGTTGGGTTCAGCGTTTACGTCTGAACAGTGGCGGGCCTGCTGTGCACTGACCGGGCGCCTCACATCGAATTGCAATCTCCGCATGATCCACTTTAAGTTTTTGCACCAACTATATTATACCCCACTGCAGCTTCGTAGGTTTGGATTGCGGGAGCATGCTAATTGTGTGCGGTGCGGACAGGCGGATGCTGATTTCATGCATTTGGCATGGATGTGTGCGGGGGTTTTTTAATTCTGGGCTAGGGTTGTGAAAGTGTTGACTGCTGTGGTGCTTGAGCCGGTGCAGTGTGTTCCAGAGGTGTGCCTTCTGGGTAGTGTTCAGAGGTTCAAGCCCTGCAATCGGCGGAGTGTGGCAGTTTCGACATTGATGGCAAAAAGGGTGGTGGCGCAGCACTGGGGGGCGAAGTCTACTCCCACTGTTAAAAAATGGATTAGAGACTTACTTTATTGCAGGGATCAATTGGGGGCCTATGCTGAGGAGCTACCTGAGGCCTCTCGCCCTAAAGATTTTTGGGCCCCGCTCACTGTCTACTTACTAAGCCACCCCGATTTGTGATATTATAATTCACTATATGCTGCTTTCGTTTGGACGTGAAATGCCGGTGGCCGAGACGCTAAAATTATCGCCATGGTCCTTATGTATTGCATTCATGTGTTTGAGATGCTTTGAGTCCTTCAATTGTATGATGTAACATCCTTGACATGCTGGGAAGTGGGGTGGAGGGGGGGATTGATTGGGTTGGGGTTTGCTGCACATTTCTTTGTCTTATCACATGTATTTCTCAAAAACCTAATAAACAGTTTTCAAAAAAAAAAGAAAAGTTTAGACTGACACAACTGCCTAAAGTATTCCATTTAAAAAAAACAACTTTTATTGGATTCTCCAAGGATATGTGAATGTACATAGTACATACAATGCTTGCATTTGCATCTTGTGTGAGATAATGTTGATATTTTAAGCAGGCCCAGGATTATAATGTAGGCATATATGATCATGGTCAAAGCATTGTTGATTGTAACAGTACATAGTAAAAGGGGGGAGGAGGGGCCATTAAACAGAAATATAGGGGCCGATTCCGATTCGGGCCGGAAATCTCTCCGACCGAGCCGGACCCGGAGAGATTTCCGACCGAATCGGACCCGTGCAGCCCGACCGAACGAGTACGATGCGCACGTATGCCATCGGACTCGAGTCGGTCGGACTCCCATTGAAGTCAATGGGAGCCTGTCGTACAACGCGTACGCAGGCTCCCATTGACTCAATGGGTGCGAGGCGGACAAGGGCGCCCCTACAGCGTGTACGCGGCGAAGCGACTCGCGCCGTACACGCACAGGTAGGGGGACCCATGGGTCCCCCCTGTGTGCGACCAGCGCGGCTACGCGTACAGGGGGTCCGACACGGACCCCAAAGTACTTCTCCGACTGCTCTTTCGAGCCGGAGTGCGCGGCTCGGTCGGACTGCTCGCGGCGCGCATCGTACTTACCCGGCCGGGGAACGGCTCCATTGCGCGGTGCGAGTCTAGTCCGAGCGAGTCGGTCGGTGCGATTAGACCCGGGAACGAGTCGGTCAGAGCGGTCGGGACGCCCGGACGAGTCGGTCGGCGATTTCGCATCGTACTCGCTCGCCCGGACGCGCGTACGAATCGGTCGGGCAATAGGGCTCCGAATCGGATCCGGTTAAGCCGAATCCGATTCGGAGCCCTACCGGCCGAGATCGGAATCGGCCCCTTAGTGTTACAAAAACACGCCCTGGACCAGTAAAGTCAGCAATACCAGATACGCTCAAAAGAAAGTAGCAGGTGATGTTTGCTTAAAGAAGAACCCAGCTTAAAATGTTTTGTGCTTCAGACAGTTGTCAGATCCTTCAAAAGATGACATTTGCAGATACTGCTCATTTACTCTTGGTCCTTTCCATTTGCGCGGTTCAGAGTAAAAGAGCACTGGTTGAAAACATCATTTAAAGTTTTATGTAAATCCCATTGCATAAGTGGTCTACAACTGTGTTTGTGTGAGTAATTTAGCCTGGAATCGCTTATGTTGTTGCAAAGGGGAGTTTTTCTAGTCTCATGATTTTGAAAATCCACTTGCTCAAATTCTTGCATCCTGGATTTGGGTTGATTTACTAACCCTTCCACAATTTGTAAGATGCTTGGACTAGAAAAGGGAAATGATATGCAATAGGGCAGGATCCGCATCGTAGAGTCTCAGTGTCATACCTGGCACCTTAGTCAAGAACATTTTGCATTATGGAACTTGTAGTTTCAATTTTGTCATAGCATGGGCATAATTATCCCAGCGATGCAAAGTGCCCTTAGATAAAAGATAATAATAAAAGTGCATTGCTTGACATTCAGACACTTGGAAGCCGTGCAGTGCTTCTGGGAGCTCTGCCGTACATCTGCAACTGTAAAAGCCAGTCAGCCTACTGCTCAGCCAGCAACTGCTCAGGCCGCTGCACTGCGGTGGAAAATGTGTGATTCTAAATCTGGGGTTGACCCACAGCACATCACCTGGTGATGGCATGTTCTGTGAAGCAAGGTGAATGCCACAGTAGTATAGCGCTGTACTGCCCTGCAACCGCAAACTTGTTAAGGAACTGTAACACTACTGTCCTCCACAACTCTGTGGTTTGAGAGCAGTATGGCACATATTGCTGTAATATTCACCATGTATTAGCCTGCATCTGGGAACTGCAGGCAGCCATCTTAGATTCAGTTAGAAACCATCATCAGTCATTCATGGCCTTTGAAGACAACTGCATGCTTCTGTGTCCTTTGGGGTCTTTGTCTTTGCTGCGCCCAAAGAACCTAAAAACAATCTGGGCAGGTCACACCCTTCTGGTGATGGTTGCACCTTAGCAGTGCTGCTTTTGGCCAGTTGGATTCCATAGCTGATCTCAGGGCTTTATTGCTGTGGTTCAGTCAGCCTCAGAGATGCAGGCTGAAACAGTTCTTGACATATAGCTGCTGATCAGAAGGAAAAGAATACCATTTACACTGTATGTCCACGCCTTCCAGACAGAGGCGTTTTAAGGCATGGGCCCAAGCCTTAGAGGGCCCCCCTTCATAAAATCAGCTCTGTTCTGCAGAGTCTGTCCCTGATGACCTTGAATAATTCTTAAAAAGTATTGTTTTAAATACTGTTTTCCTTCAATTTATTTTTAATGTAGGTGGTTTGTGAGTCTATAACGGACATTTTGCAGAAAAATGTTGTGTTTATGTTTCATGTAACATCCATAAAAATGTTTCTTTTAGATCAAAACAGGACCTCACATATGAGAAATGGAAGGGTGTCACAGAGATTATTTCCAGTAATATTAGTGAGCTGCTGCTGTGTTGAAATATTGAAAACACGCGCCATTATCCCTGAAAATTAAATATAAACACATTTGGCATCAGGGACCTGGCTAAAGAGGGCACGAAAGAGCTTAAATTGGATTATAAATTCAAAGCTGTTCCGAACAGGGGCCCCCAAAATACGTTTGGCCCATCGCCCCCAAAATCCTTAAGATGTCCCTGCTTCCAGGCTACTGGTCATAACATTACCCCCTTGTCTGTCCTCATTTTCTTTCTAACAAACAAATGTTTAGGTTCAATAACATTACAACTAATATCAACAGAATTGGGAAAAGGCACAACAGCGTACACTGACCAACATCCTGTCCAATGAGGTATGTATTTATTTCGGAATCATAGTTTCTGACATATCCGCAAAAGTTTTTTGTTTTCAAATAAGTATTATTACATACTGCTCAATGGAATTTTCCATACACAGGTTTACCCACAGCTCAAATGTACAGTAAAAGACCGTATCCATTCACTGATACGCGCTGTACATCTATCAGAAATGTGCAGAATGTGCAGTAAGATAAGAAAAATCAATGCCAATGCATTTACACTGCAATACTGAACTGATTCTGGCGTGGCTGAACCGGAAAATTAATGATCAACAGCTACTGTGTTGGAACAGAAAAGTGTTTACCGAATTTGTTTTGCTTCTAGAAAAGCACAGACTGCAAAGTTACAGAAATAGGCCAAATGCCAAAAGCCGACCCTTCCCCCACTCCAGACCTCACACCAAAATTCTATTACGTCTTTCACTTTCTGTATTCCAGACACTAGCTCAGACATTCATGGAATGGGGCGCATAGTCTACTACATGCTGCTCCTTCACTGGGGAGGGAGGGTACTAGGCTGCACTCTGGCCCACAAAGTGCGTTTTATTAAAATGGAAAAATCAATAAATGTACTGAGAGCAAGTGACGCAGGCAGCACTGAACGTGCTTGAGGTTGAAGGGTGAATACTAAAAACAAAGCAGCTGGTGTGTGACCTTCCACTGACTGCCTTGGGATACGGGGGAAGGCGCAGAGCTCTGAAGTCACATATTCATGGCACCGGATAAGCCATGGGCATGTCTGCTGAAAGGGTTAGGGTATGGGAGCAGATAATGTAGAGAAAGCACTGCCCACGTGTTTGAAAACACTCGCACTACAAAGATGGCCTTCGAGGTGCTCAAAGGGAACAGAGAAGCTACAGAAAGAAGTGCGCAGGTCCTTGAAGAGGAATGCCCTGAAGGGGTCAATTAATTTGTGGTCGGGGTTTTCCGGCGGCGGCATCGGAGCAACATGGCCGATGTCCGGTGGAGCTGTACACCGCCGCTGCCGTCACCTACCCAGCCGGACATCAGTGCCCCTCATCACTCCGCTGGTCCTCCTTTCTTCCCCCGCCTTCTTGTGAACTCCGGTGGGTTTGCCGGTTGCCTGTCCGCCTCGCTGCAGCTGATACCTGACTCTGCTGACCGGGCGGTCCCGCCGATCTACGCTTGCCTTCCCAGACCTTTGTTGCGAATTCCTATCTTCCGGCAGCGCCGCTCTGGGGCTGCAGTTGAATCGTGTGGATCTTGCGACACCGGACGGAGTTTCCTGGAGAGTGCCGCGACACAGAAGCCCGTCTTTCCGAGCTTGTTCTCCCCTTTGGCTGTGTCGCGCCCTCCTGACCCCGCAACTGCCATTCCCTTACAGATCCGAGCCTGCGCTGACTTCTCCCCTTACTTTCGATGCCCGGCAAGGGATCGACGACACCCTGCTGTTCCTCCTTCAAATTTTGGTGAGTTTGCCTTTCCATTCAGGGGTAGGTGTTCTCTCTGACTTTTCAGCCGGTTCGGTTTTGCATGCGTTGCCCGCCATTTTGTTGTGAGGTATTTACCTCCATGACCTGGACCCTCCATCTTGCGGCTGCAACTGACACTCGGACTGATCCTCACTGTTGGTCAGCGCCTTCCTTCCAACACCAACTGAACACCTGGTTGAACGATGGCAAGAATTTCCTGCTCTGTAAATATGTAATATATAATTGTCCAAGCCCAATCGCTGTTAAAATGTAATCCTGAGTGAATTTGCAATTTGTATATATATATAACTCTAACCACTAGTATATGTAGTAGACCATTGTACTTACTACCACTCCTATGTGATTTTAGAGTTTATCTGTTTGTATCTCTTCCTTGAGTGACTTTACAACTTGTACATTTGCAATTTTTTTCTGTTTGTATCTCTTATGTAACTCTTGTAATCCAAAGTCCTTATGTAACGCAACTGGTTCTTTTGTAAAGCGCTCTGACACCTTCAGGTAATGTTCGCGCTATATAAAGTCGCTTTAAATAAATAAAATTAATGGAAGTGGTGAAGTTCAGAGTGCTTTGAAGTACGTTTTGTGCTAGGGATAGTGGGAATGGTGGGAGCTCGATGTGCGCTAACAGTGGGTACACAAAGCACTGCCAGAAATGCATAGTTACCCTGTGCCCATTTCACACTCGCAGCGAGGATGCCTACGAAGCACAACAGGCATTTGATGTGCTACTAGCAGCGATCCCTATCGCACACAGACTCTGATTAGAGGCTGAGGTCACGCAGAGCTCAGGAAGCCTGGCAGAGCTTTGAAGCCACATATTTCTTGCACTAAAGAAGTGGGGTTGCTAGCAGCATGGGCCTGGTGTGCAAGTATCCCAGGTGATGAAAGATGTTGGGGTTACGTGTCTACCCTGAGTACCTACTGCTAACAAATGGTGGGGAGCCCCGCCCACCAGGGCCAGTCCTAGAACTTCTGGGGCCCCGGGCGAAAGGGAAGATGTGAGGCCCCTCTAATTTGCATGTAACATCACAAGAAGTGACATCACAGAAAGTGACATCGCAGGACTATTGATCTTATTTAGGATGCTGAAGAGAACTAACGTGGGTATCAGTAACAAGGACAAAAAGATACTTATACAAATGAAATAAGTCCATATATTGTAAAACTGTATTAAATGGATTACATTTGTCACATTGGATGGAAAAGCTAGTTGCAGGTCTCAAAAAGATGGATGTTTTTTACTCCATGTTAACTGATTGTTTCCAGATGAGTGCATGATAAAAATTCCAGTTCTTTCTCATAACGGGGAAAGGTCCTGTTGAGATAATGAGGAGCGGGATCATTCAAAATTTAAAATTACACAATAGAAAACCTCTCACACCATGGATATAATCGCAAATTTCAAAAGGCTCCCTTATCATTCTGTGCCATTATTGTGTCACCTTCGGATGACATTAATACTTAGTAATTTGTTTTAACATAAATCTTCTCACCAGTATCCCACACGCACATGCTAAGAGTCGTAGGATAATCTTTTTTGACTGTGGGCTCTTTACTCGCCAGAATTATGTTAAGTTCAAAAGCGCAACACATATAATACAAAATTACAAGACACCATTGCAAACAAATAAAGATTGTACATAAATAAAAAAAAGACCTAGAACAACCAAGACCACTGTTAAATCATACACTGACTTGAAGGTATGCTGCAGATTCAAGGGGTTTTCAAATCAACGTTTTTGATTTGGTGTTAGAACTGTAGGAAGTGGAAGTGGCCGGCTTTAGCACTGGTGGAGCCCTGTGCGACAATGTTTGTTGGTGCCCCCCAATGACTCCCTCTGCCACGGATTCCCTCACTACCACCCTTTAACAGTGCCCCTCAAATCTCCATAACCACATTCTTGCACAGATGCATTTAATTTGATTTACAGCGCCACTGATACCAGTGTAGGGTGTCAGAGAACTTTATATCACACACATTACACAGAGACAATCAATTATACGTGTTTAAATCACTGTGTAGGAAATGTTACATAAGACAAAGGACTACAAGGTGTAGGAGTCACATGACAATCATACTAGTAGGCAGTATACTTTAATAGTGATTGGTCTGGAGAAACACAAACTCTGAATTTAGAACGTAATACCATGGTTGGGGGCTCTCTTTAATAAAGCAAACACAAGGAGATGATGGACGGAGCGCTGAAACTTTCAGACACTCACTCCCAGTAACAGATCTGGGTTGAATCCATTATCAGTCTTGACCCTGTGCCTCATGGGAACAGTCTAGCCCGAACTGCCAAGCCTTGTCTTCCCTGGACCGGAAACAAGCATCCTGGTACCAGTTTCGGGGTAACACCTCTCATCAGCCAGGCTAGCTTGAATCCAGTGGCAAAGTGAGCAAGGGACCCACGTCTGGGCATACCCTGCCAACTTAGGGCAAACAAAGCAAACACAAGTTGTCAGGGTATGCCCAGACTTGGGTCCCTTGCTCACTTTGCCACTGGATTCAAGCTAGCCTGGCTGATGAGGGGTGTTACCCCGAAACCGGTCCCAGGATGCTTGCTTCCGGTTGGTTCAGGGAAGACCTGGCTTGGCAGTTCGGGCTGGACTGTTCCCATGAGTCACAGGGACAAGACTGATTTGCATATAGCAGACTGGGGAAAAAACCATGACGCTCTAATGTATACCTTGCAATTTGCATGCAGCTCTTAGATGACAGTTAATAGCTCATTGTTCAATGTTAGGATTTTGACTTATAAACTACAAGTAACAAAAGGCTCTCAATGACAAAAGCAGCAACCCACTGACCTATTTACATTATGTGCACTTTGTGATCTGCATGGTACATGTTCTTTGCAGCAGGCACATTAACCCCCCTGCGCTACCTTTCCATGAGTCAAAACCTCCACTTGACAAAACTCCATCTCTCTCTAGGAAGAACATTAATATCCGGAGTTATCATGACATTTTTATTGTTGCCGAAAACTGCTGGAGGCCAGGAAGGAGGCAGCAAGTGCTTTTAAAACCATATTATACTTGCAAACATGACACCCCCACCCGAAGTGAGCGCTCAGTGCGATTTCACCGGTCGCACCGCCCAAGAGCCTTCTTGCTCAAGGGTCATGTGACCTCAGTGACAGAGTCACTGTTGCTCTAGGGTGTGCTGCTTCATAGGCCTGCCCAAAAGACTCGAGGTGAGCTTCAATAGGGGTTGTGGTGGACAGGCCTTCAAGGTTAACCCAGACTTGCCACCGCTAGGGTCCACCTGCTGGTGCTAAGACACCAGGGCTTCTAAGGTCTAGCAGGGCCTTCTAAGGTCTAGCACGGGAATGTGCTCCCTCAGGAGAGTGGTCTGGTGGACTGGTCATGAAGGCTGAACCTGATTCCCCAGTTCCCACGTCGACAGCTCTGGCCATAGTGCCACATCCTCCCCCCACTGAGCACCATACTGCCCCACTGAGAGAAACTCGTACTGCCTTCAACTACAACCCAATTGCGCCCGCTATAAAGACCTGGATGCAACTCAATTCAAATTACACACTAGACTAGAGTAATATGCTGCCTAAAAAAAGTGACAACATCTCGGAAAAAGCAAACACTCATAGGGAATGCAAGATTAAATAAAGCATGTGAAATGTAAGAAGGAACAAATTGGTTACCTTAACGCTTCTGCACTTATTATTCAGAAATCAATGAGTGCTTTTGCATGAAAAGTTAAGGACATGACTACAGGGCTTGAAGGGATCCGTTTCAATGTCCATTGCTTATATCCTTACAAAACGTAAGCAGTATGGTTTAAAAAGACAAGACCACATCCGTGAATACAGAGCCGTGGTATGCATTTTGTTTTCAAATCCACCCATCAAGCAGGTATTGCAGCACATCCAGGAATGGTGCACTTCCACACCCCGGGAAAACAGTGCTGTTCAGAAAAAGACAAGAAAACTAAAGTAGCCCTTCACTGGCAAACTTTGTAAAGTGGGGCTAATGTGTTTTGGGCGTGAATAAAATCAATCTGGCCCCTTTTCGACCCACTCTGTCTTGCTTTAGTTATTTTTCACATTTTTAACCTTTTATTTCTCTCCCCGTCCCGTGCACTTTGGAAGTGAAAAATGTCCTAAAAGACAACCTTTCCAGCAAAAGTGTTTTTCTTTTTTGGGGAACAAATAAAGGAAAGAGGGAGTAAAGGCTACAAGGCCCAGGGAAGGGGGCCCCAATACCTGGACCTTGCAGCTTGCTCTAGTGCTTAGAGGTCCAGGGAAAGGGGGCCCCCTCCCCTGGGCCTCGAAGCAGTAACCAGGCATTTCGTAAAACTCTGCCCTACCATTGCAGTTCTACATACATTTTAAATGCACATTCCCATAAAAAAAACAGGTGATGCAAAAGTTAACAAAAGCCAGTTGATCTGGCTGCTCCCTCCTCCCCTCACCCACCTCTCCTTACCTGTGTCTGGCTGATCCTGGAAACAAAGGGGCCCTCTGTTGCCTAGAAACAAAATGCAGAAAGGGAATGGCCGGTACTTAACAGGTGTTACCTCGCCTCTGACACTGTGAGCCAAGATAATTGCTGGCCCGGCTGCTGTGCCTTCTCCAATCTGTTTGTCCCTTCCCCCACCCCTGCACCCCCAGGAATGCTACTACGCCCTGACCAACAAGGTCAAGACATCTCACATTTGGAGTGAGATTGTGTGGGGCAGGGGGCCCTGAAGGAGCAGGTGGGCTTACTGTGAAAGTGTGGCATTTCACAGTGAAGTGGGGCCCCCTGTTTTTTAGCTGAGCGCGAGGCCCTGGGCAGCTGCCCACACTGCCCATGCCTAGCGCCGGCCCTGCCGCCCACGACCCATCCCCAAGACCCTTCAAAATAGTTCCGCTGAAAGCCCCCATCACGGCAAAGTACCAGCGTGCATCCCACAGCCAAACAAGAGCCTGGCAGTTTCAGTGCGGGTGCCCCCCTAACGATTAGGCTATGTCAATAGCAATGAGTCCCCCAATGCCTCATCAGACCTTCGAAATCCCACAAAAATGTCATTGTCTGTTCGTGCATTACTTCCCTTTAAATTACTTCCTCTAAGAACAAGTGCATACATCGTCTCCCAGACATGTCCCTACATCAGAGGGTGTCTATCCTGTCAACACCGGATCACGTCTATATATGTGGAGAAAGTGTTAGTACTCACAATTTCCGACTGCGAGCTTGCTCCTGCGAACTGTTAGGGCTCCCGCATTACAGATATTGCAGCGCCGCTGGGTATGCGGGAATACTCTGGTTTTCAAATGAATTAATGGCCTGAGCTTCCTCAGAACATGCCAGTACACCTGAGCAGGACATAGCGATGCCGCACGATGCCTGTGACGATATGACCTCACCCAGACCCTCCTCCCACGTGGCTCACCAGCAAACTCAGGACCGACCCCCCCCAAAAAAAGGAAGGCAAGCGGCCGCTATAGTTAAAGTGTGCTGCCCTTCCAAAAAAAAAATTATAAGCATGATGTTGGAAATGGGGGTCTCTAGTTGGCAATGGCTGGCACCACTGTCCAAATAGGGACCCTTCTCCCCAAGTCAGGCAAGTGGGCTTCCCTTGATAACCCCTGCTCAACCCTGTGGTAACGTAGCACGAGCAGCTAGGCCTATTTCAGAGGCAGTGTGTGAAGCATTTATGACCATGCACAATAAGGCAGTAACGACACCACAAAAGGACACAACTCAAGTAGGTATAGAAAAAAATAGTATCTTTATCTAAAGTTTGGTACGAGACCCTCAAAAGCGTTTTAACCAGTAATCAGGCATGTAAATCATTAGGGACTTAAAAAGGCAATACGTGTTCACCAGAACGTGGCACTGACTGAGTTCAAGGCCTGGGTCTACACGACCCGTTGCACACCAGATACCTGCCGTTGGACGGGGGACCCAGCACGTAGCTTCTCGAAGAAGCGGAGACGGTGACAGGTGGACTCCCAGCGACCACAGTTCTCGATGGCAGTGGTCCGCAAAGTGCACTCGCAACGATTCGGGCACTCCGGGACAGGCGGGCCCTCAGCAGCAGCAGCACGCGGCTGCGGCGGCCCGGGCTGGTGGTGGCGATGACTCTCGTCGTGCAGCACTGTGGTGGGCTCGCTGCAGCAGCAGCGCTCTCCTAGCTGCGGCGGCCCACAGGACGATTCACGATGGTGCAAGGTTGACAAAGACGTGGGCACTCAGTGGCAGTAGCTCTCTCTTAGCTGCGGCGGCCCACAGGACAATTCCCAATGATGCCAGGTCTAACACACGTCCCCTCCAGCTGAAATGTGGGGAGAACTAACCATTCCCTTGGGAGTTCTCATCACTAAGGTGGAAAAACCTAGACAGACCGTCAGCATTGGCGTGCTCTGTACCGGGGCGGTGTTCCACCGTGAAATCCATACCCTGTAGGGAAATGGACCACCTCAATAACTTGGGATTCTCACCCCTCATATGCATCAACCATCTAAGGGGCCTGTGGTCTGTCTGAACCCGGAAGTGAGTCCCAAACAAATATGGCCTCAGCTTCTTCAGCACCCAGACCACAGCAAATGCCTCACGCTCAATTGCACTCCTCCTCTGTTCCCGGGGAAGTAACCTCCTGCTTAGGAAGGCTACTGGTCGGTCTAGTCCCTCCTCATTGATCTGTGACAGAACAGCCCCTATACCATGCTCTGAGGCGTCTGTCTGGACAACAAATTCCTTTGAAAAGTCGGGCGCCTGAAGCACGGGTGCAGTGCACATGGCAGTCTTCAGGGCATCAAAAGCGTTCTGACAGGTGTCAGTCCAGTTTACCTTCTTTGGCTGCTTCTTAGAAGTCAGCTCAGTCAAGGGTGCAACAATGTTACCATATCCTTTGACAAACCTCCTGTAGTACCCCGGCTCTCACCTGCGTCTGAGTCTTGGGGGGTTCCCACGCCAGGATAGTTTCAATCTTGGGCTGAAGGGGCGCCACCTGGCTGCTCCCTACCTGGTGCCCCAAATACACTACAGAACCCTGTCCAATCTGGCACTTACTTGCTTTGATTGTGAGGCCTGCCTTCTGCAGTGCCATCAATACCTCCCAGAGGTGGCGCAGGTGGTCCTCCCAAGAGGAGCTAAACACCGCAATGTCATCCAGGTAGGCGGCACTGAAGTCTTCCAGCCCCACCAACACCCTGTTGACCAGCCTCTGACAGGTGGCAGGGGCATTCTTCATTCCAAAGGGCATCACCCGGAACTGGTAGTGCCCATCGGGTGTGGAGAAGGCTGACCTCTCCTTTGCCCCCTCGGTCAAGGCGATCTGCCAATACCCAGATGTCAAATAAAATGTGCTGAGGTATTTCGCAGCCCCTAACCGATCTATGAGCTCATCAGCTCTGGGGATGGGGTGCGCGTCAGTCTTCGTGACTGAATTGAGGCCCCGATAGTCCATGCAGAACCGAAGTTCGGGGGTGGTACCAGGCGCTGCAGCTTTTGGTACCAGGACCACTGGGCTGGACCAAGGACTGCTAGAGGACTCAATCACCCCAAGGGCAAACATTTTGGTAACCTCATCCTTAATGTAGGCCCTTACCCGGTCAGTCACTCAGTAAGCCTTGTGCTTAATGGGAGGACTGTCCCCAGTGTCCACGTCATGGACACACCAATCAGTGACACTAGGTACCAGGGAGAACAGATCACTGAATTGCCCCACCAGGTGGCGACAATCACCCTGCTGCTCAGGGGTCAGTGTGGTGGAGAGGACCACACCCTCCACTGACCCATCTCGCTCCCCTGCACACAGGAGGTCAGGAAGGGGCTCGCTCTCCTCCTCCATCCCAGCATCTGTGGCCAGAAGCATGCCCACTTCAGACCTCTCAAAGTGGGGCTTCAGGCGGTTAACATGCAGGACCCGCAAGGGGTTCCTGGGAGACTGCAAGTCCACCACGTAGGTAACAGGACTCTTGCGCTCCACCACCTCAAAGGGGCCGGTCCACTTATCCTGGAGCGCACAGGGCTCCACCGGGGCCATGACCCAAACCTTCTGTCCAGGCTGAAACCCGATCAGAGTGGCATTCTGATCGTGCCAGCGTTTCATCTCTTCCTGGCTGGTTTCCAGGTTTGACAATTTTTAAATGTGTGATGACCTGCACACCTAAGTATTTCAAGTGCTGTTAGTCTAAAATATTCAAAATTCAACAAAAAACTTTAACGTGGTGCGTGCTACTGCGAAATAGGGTGTGGCCTAAAACCCATGTGTGAGACTGACAATGAAAGGACGCGGAAGAATCCGATCCTGCGCAGTGCACAGCTAATGTCCCTGTGGCTTCAGTAAGTTATCAACATTTAGAAACAATTACAAGAATAATCGCAACAGTTCATGTGCTAGGTCCCAAGAATAGTGTTTTATATTGAAACATAAGTGCTCATAAATGTTATACACAAACAGTTATTTATGATGAACGGAATCAAAATTTAACTGTTTATCACATTATTTACATCAAACGACCGAGTGGCTTGATACATCTCATAACCAAACGTTCAAAGGTGACCCAATGCATTTCGGGTTGAAAACCCTTCTTCAGGGGTACAAATTAATCTCTAGGAAGTTAAAGCAGTACACATCATATATTACGATTGGCATCCTCCATTAGGAACTACAGAAAAAACAAGAACAACAGTATCAATGCCATATATTGAGAACCGAATCAAATGTACAAACATAGCAGGGTAGAGAGAGTTTGCACACGAAAAGACCGTTTCCAACAAGAGAAGAATAGAGGTGAGTGAAAGAATACGTGGTGTAAAACGTGCTCTCAAAGAGTATTCTTAAATCACCTATGTGTCACCAAAAAACAAATGCCCAATGCTAATCTAATGCATGACTGTGTAACATGCCGGTGGCAACATGCGCCAGTGGTGCAATATATCTTAATAACAAAACACAAAAGTACCTCGGATACAAACACAACACACAGTATCTGCAATTTAAAAGAATATGTTTCGTGAGCTCTACATTCAATGCGTAAACCTGGGTAGTACAACCAAATTGGAATCACTATAAAGTTAACGGTCTTACCGCCATCTGAATCAAGATTAAGTACAAGGTCTGAGAAAAACAGGGAAACAGAGAGTAGAAGTTACCTAAAAGATATACGCCCATGTGTATATACACCCCGTGACAAATGTACAAAAGCGTGACCTTACCAGGAGGCCAAACTGCAAAAGACCAAATCTGCCGAAAACAAAATCTATATGAGCTGTCTGTAGAACAGAAAAATAAAATAGTAAAGCGAATTACTCCGCCCGTAACACACTCACCACTTCGGCTCGAGAAACGAATTCCGCTGTGCAAACACGTGACCGCTAAAAGACGTACAACACGTCACCACGTTAGAAGCTGAAATTTATGTGAAATGGTATTGCGGTATTTCAGGAACAATGCAACTTTATACAACAACCTGCTTGATCCAACGAACAGAGTCTAGGTGAATGCTTAATCAATGCTCAACCACACAACCATGTAAACGCAAAACACTTATATACTATGCGAGATCAAATGCGAAAAAAGAAAGAAAAATCAACGATGAAACAATATGAAATGCCACCTTAACAAACACAATTGTATATCAAAATAACAAAAAAAGAAGAGAAAAAGAGGAGAAGTGAACAGATGCAAGATGTGAAAGAGTCTGAATAATCAGAATCAGGAATAATAAAAGTTGGAAAACAGATCAGTTCGCAAGTGCAAAATCTTTACATAAGTAAAGCATTTAAGGATTATAAGAAACACAGTAATTCATAATGATCGTTAAGACCACCCGGAATAATGGTCCCTAAATTTTTTATCCAAAATGTTTCCCTGCGTGCCAACTGATTATTAAAATCAATCCCAGGAGTAATGTCTATTTTTTCCAAGATAGTGAATCTGACCTGAGGGATTGTATGCGGTGTGTTAATCCAATGTGCGGCCAAACAAGAATTACAATTACGATTACGAATCATACTTTTATGTTCAATAATTCTCGTTTTGATCTTACGTGAGGTCCTCCCTACATAAATCAGTCCACAGGGACATTGAATTGCGTAAATCACTCCCTCTGTATTACAGTCCGATGTGTGTTTAAGTGCAATCTTTTTACCTGTCTTTGGATGTGCAAATGAGTTACCTAGAATTACATTGCCACATTGGCCACAGTTCCAACATTTTCTCATTCACTTATGTTCTACGATGGTGGGTGTGTGTGCTGGTTTTAGCAATTCTTTGAGATTTTTCGAACGAGTATGGGCGAACATGGGTCTGCCCAATAATACTGGTTTAAGATCCACTTCATTTTCCAAAATTTCCCACCTTTTCAAAACGATCTTTTTAATCTGTCGGGCTTGCTCACAATGTTTAATCACAAACACCTCTCGGTATTGCTCTTCTTAATCTGTGGATTGTAGTAACTCTTCTCTTTTCTTCAGAGCTACCACTTCCTTGGCTGATTGTAGTATTTCGGGAGGGTAACCTCTCTTCTTGTATCTAAGTATCTGCTCCTCCATCAAAATCTCTGTGTTTTCATTCAGCGAAGAGATTCTTTTGATTCTGATTAATTGAGAAACCGGCAAATGTTTTTTCAAGGAAATAGGATGCGCACTTGTATAGTGTAGCGCATTGTTCATGTCAGTGGGTTTTCTGTATACAGTAGTTTGTAATCCTGTCTCAGTTTTCAAAATCTCAATGTCCAGAAAATTAATTTTATTAGGATGAATGTTAAATGTGAATTGAATCCGTGCATTGCAAGAGTTGAGTTCCTTAATGCTCTCTTCAAGTGTTTGACGATTCCCTTTCCAGATCACTAATATATCATCAATATAGCGCATATATGCTACAAGATTGGAGCGCCATACTTCTTTGTGTAGTATATGAGAGTCTTCAAAGTATGCCATGTACGTATTGGCATACGAAGGGGCGCCCGGAAAACCCATCGAGGTTCCAGTACATTGTAGAAAACATTTATCTTGCCAAGAAAAGTAACTGTGGTAGAGCGAAAAATGAAGTAACTGCAATAGAAATACATCATTGCCATCTTCTGTGGGATTGTGAAGTAATCTCCACTCAACTGCTTCTAACCCCTCATCATGGGGAATAGAGGTGTATAAAGCTACGACATCTATGGTGCAGAGTAAAATTTCCTCTTCAAAATGATGGCGTATATCTTCTAATTGCCTCAAGCAATGCGTTGAATCCTTTACATAAGTCCCCCATGATTGTACAAGTGGTTGTAGATGGTAATCCAAATACTGTCCAATCGGTTCATGAATGGATCCACAACCGGCCACTATAGGATCGAAACGGTGGCTTTACAGCGTTTTTGTGCATTTTTGGCAACATGTATATGTGTGGAATTTTCGGTGTGGATTTTTGTAAAAATCTTCTCGTTGAGTCATTGATCCAGCCCATGTCTACAGCATTAGATAAAATGGAAGCCAATAACACCATATACTCCTTTGTAGGATCACTATCCAGGAGGATGTAGGTATCGGTATTCAACACATGTGAATTTACACTTTGCTCATAGAACAGAGTATCCATTACCACAAGCGCACCACCTTTATCAGCTGGTATGAAAAGTTATTTCCTTGTTCTGTTTCAAAGAGTTGAGAATGCTCTTATCTTTCGAGCGTCAAATTTGCCTTTTTTGGTGTCCGGTATTCAATGGTTGCCAGATCCTTCTTGATTAATAGTTCAAAATTATCAAGACTCTTGTGTGAAAATGGAGCCATAAAGTTACTCTTAGGACGAAATATATTTGACGATTGTGTTGTGTCTTGCCCATTGTTGGTGGAAAAAAAGAACCAGCGTAATCTGAGTTTTCGCATGAATTTAAATAGGGCTATTTCTGTCTCCAATGCATTTGAGGAATATGTAGGGACATATGACATACCTTTATTTAAAACAGCTATTTCTCCCGTGCTCAGAGGTCTTTTAGATATGTTCATGACTAGATTCCTGACTTCTTCAGAACCCGCTGAGGTCTGCCCGATTCTGTTGTTTTTTTTGCTTTTTCCCCTGCGAGTCCGTTGCCTTTGGACAGGTCTGTTTTGTCTGGTGGAAGATCGGATGATTGGCCCTGGGCTAAAAAAGACGACTTATCAGTAGATGTAGATGCTTCAGTTTCTGTAATTCTCATTCGTTGATCTGTAATGCTTGTTGCTGACGGTCTTTGGAGAGATAGTTCTTGATCCGTTACTATACTTTCTTCAGAGGATGAGTTGCCTGTCTTTTTTGGGAAAAATCTCTTTTGAGCATACGTCTCGGCCCAAGAGTAGACCTCATCCAATTTGTAGTCTATGGTATCTCTTCTAAATTTACGAATCTTCCGATCATGTATCTCCTTAGCATGTGCATCCAATTTAATATTGATGTCATTCAAGGTTTTTGACCATTCATCATTCTCCATCCGTTCTGTGATCTCATTTTTAAGTTTCGCTATATCAGTAGCTAGTTCATTCAGTATAGAAGACAGTTCCTCTATGATCAATAAAATCAAGTCCAATGAGCATTTGTTAAGAATTGCATACCAACGAGTCATGAAGGTTTTGTTGAATTTAAACAACATTGGTTTAAGAGCAATTCTCAATCCTCTAGGTATGCGTCTAACTTTATGATATTCTATTAATGTTGTGGCGTGAAGACGTTGGTTGATTTCTTTTCGCATAATGTATTCCAGTTGACGTAATAATTGGGCTGTAGTTCCGGAGGTGGTGCCAAAAGTGCGTGTTTCGCTGAATAAGAGAGTAAATTGATTCCGCCTCCTCCGCTGAGTATACTTTAGTCTCAGCTTGATTTGCAGTTAAATCAGCTATCTCTTTGAAAGACATGTTTAATTTGGGTGCAGGTCAGGTTAGGCTCAAGGTATGACAATTTTTAAATGTGTGATGACCTGCACACCTAAGTATTTCAAGTGCTGTTAGTCTAAAATATTCAAAATTCAACAAAAAACTTTAACGTGGTGCGTGCTACTGCGAAATAGGGTGTGGCCTTAAACCCATGTGTGAGACTGACAATGAAAGGACGCAGAAGAATCCGATCCTGCGCAGTGCACAGCTAATGTCCCTGTGGCTTCAGTAAGTTATCAACATTTAGAAACAATTACAAGAATAATCGCAACAGTTCATGTGCTAGGTTCCAAGAATAGTGTTTTATATTGAAACATAAGTGCTCATAAATGTTATACACAAACAGTTATTTATGATGAACGGAATCAAAATTTAACTGTTTATCACATTTTTTACATCAAACGACCGAGTGGCTTGATACATCTCATAACCAAACGTTCAAAGGTGACCCAATGCATTTCGGGTTGAAAACCCTTCTTCAGGGGTACAAATTAATCTCTAGGAAGTTAAAGCAGTACACATCATATATTACGATTGGCATCCTCCATTAGGAACTACAGAAAAAACAAGAACAACAGTATCAATGCTGTATATTGAGAACCGAATCAAATGTACAAACATAGCAGGGTAGAGAGATTTTGCACACGAAAAGACCGTTTCCAACAAGAGAAGAATAGAGGTGAGTGAAAGAATACGTGGTGTAAAACGTGCTCTCAAAGAGTATTCTTAAATCACCTATGTGTCACCAAAAACAAATGCCCAATGCTAATCTAATGCGTGACTGTGTAACATGCCGGTGGCAACATGCGCCAGTGGTGCAATATATCTTAATAACAAAACACAAAAGTACCTCGGATACAAACACAACACACTGTCAGGATATGGTACTCCTCAGGGTCCGGATGATGCAATAAGGGGTCCACCCCTTGACCTCCCCGAACTCCAACTATAAGTTACAGAGTACCCGGGCGATCAAGTGAGGGATAGGAAGGAAGGGAACTGCAGGGAGGAGAACCTAGAAAAGAAAACAACAGTGATCAATACTACAGGCTTACAACAAGCTACTCTCAAATGATCTCACTAGAAGAATCCTGTATACCTTATCTTTCAGATCATCTACTTGCTCTTGTATGTGCTCCTCACATCACCGAGCATTCTTTTGGACAATTCCGGTTCTATAATGGCACTTCTCATAGTATTACATTTTTGTCTCGCAATAAAGAATATTAGGAACTTTCCTCAGTTCCTAAACCTTGAGCTGAGGAAGACGGTTTCTTCACCGCTGCTCAGCAACTTAATTCTTAACCCCTGCGTGCTTTGTAGACCTCTACGGGGTCTGTTCTCTTTCCTAGAGTGCCTTTAATACAACCAGTACCAAAGGACAGGGCTTCCACAGATTATACCGCCGCCCGGGATTAACCTTTCCTTTTTGAGCAATATTCATTGGGATGGGCGTCCGCGGTTCCTTCACCGCCGCCCGTTCAAGTTACAAAACAAAGGGCGCCTGCGGTTTCTTTACCGCCACCCGGTCAAGTTGCTAGCAAAAGGGCGTCCGCGGTTTCCTCACCGCCGCCCGGGTTTCTTTCGATTCACTCACGTCAAGAGGACTCCGGCGTGCTCCGCCAAACACAAGGACTCTGCGGCTTGCTTCCAGCCGCTTCTTCTAACTGCAACCAGGACAACAGAATTACGCACACTGCCGTATGCGTGTTGCGTCTTCTTGTAGACGCGTGCTTCTCTCCCAAGGCCTTCTGGGAGTTGTAGTGCAATTGTCTCGGTAGGCGCTTGTACGGCGCGAATCCTGACAGTAGGTTCTCCCTGCCTAGCGCCTCCTAGATCCAGGCTTGGAGGGACACCTGCGGAAAAAGGCTTTGACTGCGGCAGGGGCATGCACGTTGCTGCTTAGCTCCCATGAATCGTCCTCGGAGGAGTACCCTTTCCAGGAAATGAGGTACCACAGCATGCCCCGACGATACTGCGAATCCAGGATCTTCTTCACCTCATATTCCAGGCCACTCTCGCAGGACACTGGAGGGGGTGTCCGCCGTCTCGCTCCATAAGCCGGTTTCAAGAGACTGCAATGAAACACTGGATGTATGCGCAGACTTCCAGGCAACTTCAACTTGTAGGCCACTGGATTAACTTGACTCACCACCGTGTATGGACCGATGTACCGAGGGTGGAACACACTGCGCAGTTTGAACTTTATGTTCTTCGTAGACAACCAAACACGGTCACCAACCTGATACTGGGGTCCATCAGTCCTGTGCCTGTCCTCCCAGGTCTTGTATATCCGCTTTGCCATTAACAAATGTTTTCTTGCTTTCATGTGGACAGACCGTAGATTCTTGATGTGGGTCTGCACAGATGGCTGGTCAGCTAGGTCGACAGACAGATTGACGGGCAGGGTTTTAGCACAGTATCCGAAGTTTGCCACGAACGGTGACACCCCGATAGAACAGTGTAAGGCGTTGTTGTAAGCCAATTCCGCCATCCATAGCAGAGATACCCAGGAGTCTTGTGCCTCCGTGGCATAACATCGCAGATACTTTTTTAATGTCTGATTCAGCCTTTCTGTCTGGCCGTCTGTCTGTGGGTGGAAACTTGTCGAAACCGCCGATTCAATCTGTAGGGCCTTACACCAAGATCTCCAGAAACTCGCAATAAATTGGGGCCCCCTATCGGACACGATCACATCGGGCAAACCGTGAAGTCTGACTACCTTGTCCAGCAGCAGTTGGGCTGTCTGACCTGCCGTAGGTAAGTTCTTGCAAGGGACAAAATGACCCATTTTGGTAAGACTATCCGATTCCACCACTACCAGAATGGCTGAACATCCTTGGTCCATAGGCAGACCGGTGATGAAGTCGAGACTGATGTATTGCCATGGTCGTTGAGGAGTGGGCATAGGCATGAGTTTCCCTTTCTTCCCGGTCTGATCCCCTTTGCCTCTAGCGCATTCTTCACATTGCGCTACCCAAGTGCGAACGTCTTTTGCCAATGATTTCCACCAAAAATGCCGTTGCACCAGGTCCACGGTCTTGCGAACACCTGGATGTCCTGCCAAAGGGGATACATGACACCAGTTAAATGCCTTTTTCCGTAGGGCTCCTGTGGAGAGATACAACCTATCGTTCTGGAAAGGCAACCCTTGTTTGATACTGCGGGCGACATCTTCCCTTGCCCATTTCTCCCACCAGTCTGTTGGTTTGTTCTTGGTGACCTCGGTGAGAAACTGATCAACTCTCAGAACACAGACCACTTTTGCCGGATCAATGATTGCCTCTGGTGTGCTTGCGTGGAGCTCCACTATTGATTCCTGCCGGGACAAGGAATCCGCCTTGCGGTTGTCCGTTCCTGGCCTGAAAGTTATAACAAAGTCAAATTCAGCGAAGAAAAGCGTCCATCTCATCTGTCTCTGTGTGAGATGACGCGCTGTCTTCATGTACTGCAAATTACGATGGTCTGAGTATACCGTGACTGGATAGCGTGCCCCCCTAGATAATGCCGCCATTCCTGAAATGCCTTCTTTATGGCCAGCAGTTCTTTTTCAGCAATGGTATAGTTTCTTTCGGCTACGTTAAGTTTTTTGGAGAGATACGCCACAGGGTGTAGCTGCCCCGTATCTTTGTCTCTTTGGGACAAAATGGCTCCAATGGCATCGTCAGAAGCGTCCGCTTCGACTATAAAGGGAGCACCCGTGTGAGGATGTCTGAGTACCGGTGCAGTGGTAAACGCCTTCTTTAAGTAGGCAAATGCTGCGGATGCCTCGGGAGTCCAGATGAACGGGACTCCCTTATGAAGCAACCGGGTGATAGGGACTGCCACCCGGGAAAAACTCAGGATAAATGGGCGATAATAATTCGCAAAACCCAGGAAGCATTGGACATCTCTTGCACATTTTGGAATGGGCCATTCTTGCACAGCCTGCACCTTGCGTTCTGCCATGCTCAACCCTTCTGGACACAAGATCACCCCTAGGAACTCCACTTCTCGCACTCCAAATTCGCATTTGCTCAATTTGCAAAACAGATGGAATTTTCTTAACCTCTCCAAAACCAACACAACATGGTGGCTATGTATCTCAGCTGACACAGAGTATACAAGAATATCATCAATGTAGACGACCACAAAATGGTCTATAAACTCCTTTAAAACATCATTCAGGAAATACTGAAAGGCCGCCGGGGCGTTACACAGCCCGAACGGCATCACAGTATACTCAAACAACCCATATTGTGTTTTGAAGGCCGTCTTCCACTCATCCCCTTCACGGATGCGCACCAAGTGGTATGCCCCTCTTAGGTCTAATCTAGTGTAGATGGTGGCCTCCCGCACCTGATCCAACAATACAGTGATCAAGGGCAACGGATACCTATTACGGACTGTGTTCTTATTCAACATTCTGTAGTCACAACATGCTCTCAACTCACCTCTAGCCTTTGCTACGAAGAAGAGAGGAGAGGCTGCGGGAGAACGAGAGGGTCTAATAAAACCAAGTTCCAGGAAATGATCAAGATATTCTTTTAGGTGACGAGTCTCAGGATCCGACAAGGCATATACCCTACAAGCTGGAATGTTCGCCCCCTCAATCAGATCGATCTGACAGTCATATATCCTATGGGGGGGGAGCTGTTCTGCCTGTGTCTCACTAAAGACATCCGAAAACTGAGAATACTCTTCTGGCAATGCTACCTCCTTCTCAACTGCTGTAGCTACACGGAAAGGATAAGTCAAAGCTATGGCTTGAGACCCATGCTCCTGCAAACAGTGTTTCTCGCATCCCTTGGACAAAAACCTGACCGTTTTTTCCCTCCAATCTATGGTAGGGTTATGATGCCAGAACCATGGCATGCCCAGTATCACCTCATACTGAGGAGCTTCTATGATGTTTAACGTTATGTCTTCCACATGCTGTCGCTTCCCATCGTCTATTGAAAGTTTGAGGACTTCGGTTTGGTCGGTAACGAGACCTGATGTTAATGGTTTTCCATCCACCGCCAAAACCTCCTCAGGGGTATCACGGGTGACACTACCAACTGCCAATCTTTTCACCAACACACTGTCAACGAAATTCCCTGTAGCTCCTGAATCCAACATGGCTAATACTTGGTGTATGTGTTGTTTATACTCAAGACCCACAGCCAACACTATGTGTGATTCTGTATCCCTTACCATATCGCTCGATAGAGAAGGGATCTTCCATTCTTTGTTTCCGGACCCAGTAGAAGAAGTCATGGCAGACGCCCCGGACTCTGTACCTAAGACGGAAACAGCAGCCTTTTTATTCCTATATGAGAAACCTTGTGATTTCGGTTTAGAGGGGCATTCACGGACAAAGTGCCCTCTTTTGCCACAATACATGCACAACCCTTGTGTGCGACGACTCTCTCTCTCAATACGCGAGAGGGGTGCCCTGATGGCCCCTATCTCCATGGGTTCACTTATGTTTTCACTGGTGCCTAACTCTTTCCTAGGGCTCTTGTCCGACCTGTAGAAGGCCCTCTCCCCTCTAGGCTTCTCTCCGCTTCTTTCAGACATTCTGCCATCTAGTCGTAACGTCAGACTGACTAAGTCAGCACAGTTGACAGGCTGTGGATCGATTTGGGCTATCACATCCTTTAATTCGTCGCATAGCCCTCGATAGATACAGGGACATCCTCTTTTCTTCTGGCCAGGCTGCTTCAGCCACCAAGCGATTAAAAGAAGTGAGATAAGTTACAAGGTCATGTTTCCCCTGCCGTAACTCCAACAGTTCCCTGTCTGCGCTGAATGTAGTGGTTCGTCTGTCAAACACACGTTCAAATGCGGCACGGAAGGCTTCCCAATCTGACAATACCGGGTCGTTGTTTCTAACTAAAGGAACCGCCCAATTAGCAGCATCCCCTATCAAGTAGGAGATCGCAAAGGCCACCCTGGAATGATTATTGGGAAACGATGAAGGCTTACATGAGAAATGAAGCATTATTTGGGTTAGGAATACCTGTATCTTCAGGGGGTCCCCTGCATATCTTTCGGGACTTGCTAACGGTATGGGTGGAGGAACCGTCACCTGTATTTGGGGGTTACTAGCGACAGATACATCAAAAGGATTCCTGGTTAGCTTGTCTACTCTGTCCCGCAAAGCGGCGGTCTCAAGCCTAGAGGCCGCAAGTTCTTGTTGAACTAGAGCCAAAGCCTGAACGACATCGTCCATGGACGCCATTTATTGACACACCCGGACCGGGAGGAGTATCCTTTCGTGGGTGCGTAATTCTGTCAGGATATGGTACTCCTCAGGGTCCGGATGATGCAATAAGGGGTCCACCCCTAGACCTCCCCGAACTCCAACTATAAGTTACAGAGTACCCGGGCGATCAAGTGAGGGATAGGAAGGAAGGGAACTGCAGGGAAGAGAACCTAGAAAAGAAAACAACAGTGATCAATACTACAGGCTTACAACAAGCTACTCTCAAATGATCTCACTAGAAGAATCCTGTATACCTTATCTTTCAGATCATCTACTTGCTTTTGTATGTGCTCCTCACATCACCGAGCATTCTTTTGGACAATTCCGGTTCTATAATGGCACTTCTCATAGTATTAAATCATTGTCTCGCAATAAAGAATATTAGGAACTTTCCTCAGTTCCTAAACCTTGAGCTGAGGAAGACGGTTCCTTCACCGCTGCTCAGCAACTTAATTCTTAACCCCTGCGTGCTTTGTAGACCTCTACGGGGTCTGTTCTCTTTCCTAGAGTGCCTTTAATACAACCAGTACCAAAGGACAGGGCTTCCACGGATTATACCGCCGCCCGGGATTAACCTTTCCTTTTTGAGCAATATTCATTGGGATGGGCGTCCGCGGTTCCTTCACCGCCGCCCGTTCAAGTTACAAAACAAAGGGCGCCTGCGGTTTCTTTACCGCCACCCGGTCAAGTTGCTAGCAAAAGGGCGTCCGCGGTTTCCTCACCGCTGCCCGGGTTTCTTTCGATTCACTCACGTCAAGAGGACTCCGGCGTGCTCCGCCAAACACAAGGACTCTGCGGCTTGCTTCCAGCCGCTTCTTCTAACTGCAACCAGGACAACAGAATTACGCACACTGCCGTATGCGTGTTGCGTCTTCTTGTAGACGCGTGCTTCTCTCCCAAGGCCTTCTGGGAGTTGTAGTGCAATTGTCTCGGTAGGCGCTTGTACGGCGCGAATCCTGACACACACAGTATCTGCAATTTAAAAGAATATGTTTCGTGAGTCTACATTCCATGCGTAAACCTGGGTAGTACAACCAAATTGGAATCACTATAAAGTTAACGGTCTTACCGCCATCTGAATCAAGATTAAGTACAAGGTCTGAGAAAAACAGGGAAACAGAGAGTAGAAGTTACCTAAAAGATATACGCCCATGTGTATATACACCCCGTGACAAATGTACAAAAGCGTGACCTTACCAGGAGGCCAAACTGCAAAAGACCAAATCTGCCGAAAACAAAATCTATATGAGCTGTCTGTAGAACAGAAAAATAAAATAGTAAAGCGAATTACTCCGCCCGTAACACACTCACCACTTCGGCTCGAGAAACGAATTCCGCTGTGCAAACACGTGACCGCTAAAAGACGTACAACACGTCACCACGTTAGAAGCTGAAATTTATGTGAAATGGTATCGTGGTATTTCAGGAACAATGCAACTTTATACAACAACCTGCTTGATCCAACGAACAGAGCCTAGGTGAATGCTTAATCAATGCTCAACCACACAACCATGTAAACGCAAAACACTTATATACTATGCGCGATCAAATGCGAAAAAGAAAAAAATCAACGATGAAACAATATGAAATGCCACCTTAACAAACACAATTGTATATCAAAATAACAAAAAAGAAGAGAAAAAAGAGGAGAAGTGAACAGATGCAAGATGTGAAAGAGTCTGAATAATCAGAATCAGGAATAATAAAAGTTGGACAACAGAGCAGTTCGCAAGTGCAAAATCTTTACATAAGTAAAGCATTTAAGGATTATAAGAAACACAGTAATTCATAATGATCATTAAGACCACCAAGTGCAAAATCTTTACATAAGTAAAGCATTTAAGGATTATAAGAAACACAGTAATTCATAATGATCGTTAAGACCACCCGGAATAATGGTCCCTAAATTTTTTATCCAAAATGTTTCCCTGCGTGCCAACTGATTATTAAAATCAATCCCAGGAGTAATGTCTATTTTTTCCAAGATAGTGAATCTGACCTGAGGGATTGTATGCGGTGTGTTAATCCAATGTGCGGCCAAACAAGAATTACAATTACGATTACGAATCATACTTTTATGTTCAATAATTCTCGTTTTGATCTTACGTGAGGTCCTCCCTACATAAATCAGTCCACAGGGACATTGAATTGCGTAAATCACTCCCTCTGTATTACAGTCCGATGTGTGTTTAAGTGCAATCTTTTTACCTGTCTTTGGATGTGCAAATGAGTTACCTAGAATTACATTGCCACATTGGCCACAGTTCCAACATTTTCTCATTCCCTTATGTTCAACGATGGTGGGTGTGTGTGCTGGTTTTAGCAATTCTTTGAGATTTTTCGAACGAGTATGGGCGAACATGGGTCTGCCCAATAATACTGGTTTAAGATCCACTTCATTTTCCAAAATTTCCCACCTTTTCAAAACGATCTTTTTAATTTGTCGGGCTTGCTCAGAATGTTTAATCACAAACACCTCTCGGGTATAGCTCTTCTTAACTGTGGATTGTAGTAACTCTTCTCCTTTCTTCAGAGCTACCACTTCTTTGGCTGATTGTAGTATTTCGGGAGGGTAACCTCTCTTCTTGTATCTAAGTATCTGCTACTCCATCAAAGTCTCTGTGTTTTCATTCAGCGAAGAGATTCTTTTGATTCTGATTAATTGAGAAACCGGCAAATGTTTTTTCAAGGAAATAGGATGCGCACTTGTATAGTGTAGCGCATTGTTCATGTCAGTGGGTTTTCTGTATACAGTAGTTTGTAATCCTGTCTCCGTTTTCAAAATCTCAATGTCCAGAAAATTAATTTTATTAGGATGAATGTTAAATGTGAATTGAATCCGTGCATTGCAAGAGTTGAGTTCCTTAATGCTCTCTTCAAGTGTTTGACGATTCTCTTTCCAGATCACTAATATATCATCAATATAGCGCATATATGCTACAAGATTGGAGCGCCATACTTCTTTGTGTAGTATATGAGAGTCTTCAAAGTATGCCATGTACATATTGGCATACGAAGGGGCGCCTGGAAAACCCATTGAGGTTCCAGTACATTGTAGAAAAATTTATCTTGCCAAGAAAAGTAACTGTGGTAGAGCGAAAAATGAAGTAACTGCAATAGAAATACATCATTGCCATCTTCTGTGGGATTGTGAAGTAATCTCCACTCAACTGCTTCTAACCCCTCATCATGGGGAATAGAGGTGTATAAAGCTACAACATCTATGGTGCAGAGTAAAATTTCCTCTTCAAAATGATGGCGTATATCTTCTAATTGCCTCAAGCAATGCGTTGAATCCTTTACATAAGTCCCCCATGATTGTACAAGTGGTTGTAGATGGTAATCCAAATACTGTCCAATCGGTTCATGAATGGATCCACAACCGGCCACTATAGGACGAAACGGTGGCTTTACAGCGTTTTTGTGCATTTTTGGCAACATGTATATGTGTGGAGTTTTCGGTGTGGATTTTTGTAAAAATCTTCTCGTTGAGTCATTGATCCAGCCCATGTCTACAGCATTAGATAAAATGGAAGCCAATAACACCATATACTCCTTTGTAGGATCACTATCCAGGAGGATGTAGGTATCGGTATTCAACACATGTGAATTTACACTTTGCTCATAGAACAGAGTATCCATTACCACAAGTGCACCACCTTTATCAGCTGGTTGAAAAGTTATTTCCTTGTTCTGTTTCAAAGAGTTGAGAATGCTCTTATCTTTCGGCGTCAAATTTGCCTTTTTTGGTGTCCGGTATTCAATGGTTGCCAGATCCTTCTTGATTAATAGTTCAAAATTATCAAGACTCTTGTGTGAAAATGGAGCCATAAAGTTACTCTTAGGACGAAATATATTTGACGATTGTGTTGTGTCTTGCCCATTGTTGGTGGAAAAAAAGAACCAGCGTAATCTGAGTTTTCGCATGAATTTAAATAGGGCTATTTCTGTCTCCAATGCATTTGAGGAATATGTAGGGACATATGACATACCTTTATTTAAAACAGCTATTTCTCCCGTGCTCAGAGGTCTTTTAGATATGTTCATGACTAGATTCCTGACTTCTTCAGAACCCGCTGAGGTCTGCCCGATTCTGTTGTTTTTTTTGCTTTTTCCCCTGCGAGTCCGTTGCCTTTGGACAGGTCTGTTTTGTCTGGTGGAAGATCGGATGATTGGCCCTGGGCTAAAAAAAGACGACTTATCAGTAGATGTAGATGCTTCAGTTTCTGTAATTCTCATTCGTTGATCTGTAATGCTTGTTGCTGACGGTCTTTGGAGAGATAGTTCTTGATCCGTTACTATACTTTCTTCAGAGGATGAGTTGCCTGTCTTTTTTGGGAAAAATCTCTTTTGAGCATACGTCTCGGCCCAAGAGTAGACCTCATCCAATTTGTAGTCTATGGTATCTCTTCTAAATTTACGAATCTTCCGATCATGTATCACCTTAGCATGTGCATCCAATTTAATATTGATGTCATTCAAGGTTTTTGACCATTCATCATTCTCCATCCGTTCTGTGATCTCATTTTTAAGTTTCGCTATATCAGTAGCTAGTTCATTCAGTATAGAAGACAGTTCCTCTATGATCAATAAAATCAAGTCCAATGAGCATTTGTTAAGAAAGGCATACCAACGAGTCATGAAGGTTTTGTTGAATTTAAACAAAATTGGTTTAAGAGCAATTCTCAATCCTCTAGGTATGCGTCTAACTTTATGATATTCTATTAATGTTGTGGCGTGAAGACGTTGGTTGATTTCTTTTATGAATTATGATTCGTAATCGTAATTGTAATTCTTGTTTGGCCGCACATTGGATTAACACACCGCATACAATCCCTCAGGTCAGATTCACTATCTTGGAAAAAATAGACATTACTCCTGGGATTGATTTTAATAATCAGTTGGCACGCAGGGAAACATTTTGGATAAAAAATTTAGGGACCATTATTCCGGGTGGTCTTAACGATCATTATGAATTACTGTGTTTCTTATAATCCTTAAATGCTTTACTTATGTAAAGATTTTGCACTTGGTGGTCTTAATGATCAGTATGAATTACTGTGTTTCTTATAATCCTTAAATGCTTTACTTATGTAAAGATTTTGCACTTGCGAACTGATCTGTTGTCCAACTTTTATTATTCCTGATTCTTATTATTCAGACTCTTTCACATCTTGCATCTGTTCACTTCTCCTCTTTTTTCTCTTCTTTTTTGTTATTTTGATATACAATTGTGTTTGTTAAGGTGGCATTTCATATTGTTTCATCGTTGATTTTTCTTTATTTTTTCGCATTTGATCGCGCATAGTATATAAGTGTTTTGCGTTTACATGGTTGTGTGGTTGAGCATTGATTAAGCATTCACCTAGACTCTGTTCGTTGGATCAAGCAGGTTGTTGTATAAAGTTGCATTGTTCCTGAAATACCGCGATACCATTTCACATAAATTTCAGCTTCTAACGTGGTGACGTGTTGTACGTCTTTTAGCGGTCACGTGTTTGCACAGCAGAATTCGTTTCTCGAGCCGAAGTGGTGAGTGTGTTACGGGCGGAGTAATTCGCTTTACTATTTTATTTTTCTGTTCTACAGACAGCTCATATAGATTTTGTTTTCGGCAGATTTGGTCTTTTGCAGTTTGGCCTCCTGGTAAGGCTACGCTTTTGTACATTTGTCACGGGGTGTATATACACATGGGCGTATATCTTTTAGGTAACTTCTACTCTCTGTTTCCCTGTTTTTCTCAGACCTTGTACTTAATCTTGATTCAGATGGCGGTAAGACCGTTAACTTTATAGTGATTCCAATTTGGTTGTACTACCCAGGTTTACGCATGGAATGTAGACTCACGAAACATATTCTTTTAAATTTCAGATACTGTGTGTTGTGTTTGTATCCGAGGTACTTTTGTGTTTTGTTATTAAGATATATTGCACCACTGGCGCATGTTGCCACCGGCATGTTACACAGTCACGCATTAGATTAGCATTGGGCATTTGTTTTTTGGTGACACATAGGTGATTTAAGAATACTCTTTGAGAGCACGTTTTACACCACGTATTCTTTCACTCACCTCTATTCTTCTCTTGTTGGAAACGGTCTTTTCGTGTGCAAACTCTCTCTACCCTGCTATGTTTGTACATTTGATTCGGTTCTCAATATTCGGCATTGATACTGTTGTTCTTGTTTTTTCTGTAGTTCCTAATGGAGGATGCCAATCGTAATATATGATGTGTACTGCTTTAACTTCCTAGAGATTAATTTGTACCCCTGAAGAAGGGTTTTCAACCCGAAATGCATTGGGTCACCTTTGAACGTTTGGTTATGAGATGTATCAAGCCACTCGGTCGTTTGATGTAAAAATGTGATAAACAGTTACATTTTGATTCCGTTCATCATAAATAACTGTTTGTGTATAACATTTATGAGCACTTATGTTTCAATATAAAACACTGTTCTTGGAACCTAGCACATGAACTGTTGCGATTATTCTTGTAATTGTTTCTAAATGTTGATAACTTACTGAAGCCACAGGGACATTAGCTGTGCACTGCGCAGGATCGGATTCTTCCGCGTCCTTTCATTGTCAGTCTCACACATGGGTTTTAGGCCACACCCTATTTCGCAGTAGCACGCACCACGTTAAAGTTTTTTGTTGAATTTTGAATATTTTAGACTAACAGCACTTGAAATACTTAGGTGTGCAGGTCATCACACATTTAAAAATTGTCATACCTTGAGCCTAACCTGACCTGCACCCAAATTAAACATGTCTTTCAAAGAGATAGCTGATTTAACTGCAAATCAAGCTGAGACTAAAGTATACTCAGCGGAGGAGGCGGAATCAATTTACTCTCTTATTCAGGAAACACGCACTTTTGGCACCACCTCCGGAACTACAGCCCAATTATTACGTCAACTGGAATACATTATGCGAAAAGAAATCAACCAACGTCTTCACGCCACAACATTATAGAATATCATAAAGTTAGACGCATACCTAGAGGATTGAGAATTGCTCTTAAACCAATGTTGTTTAAATTCAACAAAACCTTCATGACTCGTTGGTATGCCATTCTTAACAAATGCTCATTGGACTTGATTTTATTGATCATAGAGGAACTGTCTTCTATACTGAATGAACTAGCTACTGATATAGCGAAACTTAAAAATGAGATCACAGAACGGATGGAGAATGATGAATGGTCAAAAACCTTGAATGACATCAATATTAAATTGGATGCACATGCTAATGAGATACATGATCGGAAGATTCGTAAATTTAGAAGAGATACCATAGACTACAAATTGGATGAGGTCTACTCATGGGCCGAGACGTATGCTCAAAAGAGATTTTTCCCAAAAAAGACAGGCAACTCATCCTCTGAAGAAAGTATAGTAACTGATCAAGAACTATCTCTCCAAAGACCGTCAGCAACAAGCGTTACAGATCAACGAATGAGAATTACAGAAACTGAAGCATCTACATCTACTGATAAGTCGTCTTTTTTAGCCCAGGGCCAATCATCCGATCTTCCACCAGACAAAACAGACCTGTCCAAAGGCAACGGACTCGCATGGGAAAAAGCAAAAAAAACAACAGAATCGGGCAGACCTCAGCGGGTTCTGAAGAAGTCAGGAATCTAGTCATGAACATATCTAAAAGACCTCTGAGCACGGGAGAAATAGCTGTTTTAAATAAAGGTATGTCATATGTCCCTACATATTCCTCAAATGCATTGGAGACAGAAATAGCCCTATTTAAATTCATGCAAAAACTCAGATTACGCTGGTTCTTTTTTCCACCAACAATGGGCAAGACACAACACAATCGTCAAATATATTTCGTCCTAAGAGTAACTTTATGGCTCCATTTTCACACAAGAGTCTTGATAATTTTGAACTATTAATCAAGAAGGATCTGGCAACCATTGAATACCGGACACCAAAAAAGGCAAATTTGACGCCGAAAGATAAGAGCATTCTCAACTCTTTGAAACAGAACAAGGAAATAACTTTTCAACCAGCTGATAAAGGTGGTGCGCTTGTGGTAATGGATACTCTGTTCTATGAGCAAAGTGTAAATTCACATGTGTTGAATACCGATACCTACATCCTCCTGGATAGTGATCCTACAAAGGAGTATATGGTGTTATTGGCTTCCATTTTATCTAATGCTGTAGACATGGGCTGGATCAATGACTCAACGAGAAGATTTTTACAAAAATCCACACCGAAAATTCCACACATATACATGTTGCCAAAAATGCACAAAAACGCTGTAAAGCCACCGTTTCGTCCTATAGTGGCCGGTTGTGGGTCCATTCATGAACCGATTGGACAGTATTTGGATTACCATCTACAACCACTTGTACAATCATGGGGGCCTTATGTAAAGGATTCAACGCATTGCTTGAGGCAATTAGAAGATATACGCCATCATTTTGAAGAGGAAATTTTACTCTGCACCATAGATGTCGTAGCTTTATACACCTCTATTCCCCATGATGAGGGGTTAGAAGCAGTTGAGTGGAGATTACTTCACAATCCCACAGAAGATGGCAATGATGTATTTCTATTGCAGTTACTTCATTTTTCGCTCTACCACAGTTACTTTTCTTGGCAAGATACATTTTTTCTACATTGTACTGGAACCTCGATGGGTTTTCCGGGCGCCCCTTCGTATGCCAATACGTACATGGCATACTTTGAAGACTCTCATATACTACACAAAGAAGTATGGCGCTCCAATCTTGTAGCATATATGCGCTATATTGATGATATATTAGTGATCTGGAAAGGGAATCGTCAAACACTTGAAGAGAGCATTAAGGAACTCAACTCTTGCAATGCACGGATTCAATTCACATTTAACATTCATCCTAATAAAATTAATTTTCTGGACATTGAGATTTTGAAAACTGAGACAGGATTACAAACTACTGTATACAGAAAACCCACTGACATGAACAATGCGCTACACTATACAAGTGCACATCCTATTTCCTTGAAAAAACATTTGCCGGTTTCTCAATTAATCAGAATCAAAAGAATCTCTTCGCTGAATGAAAACACAGAGACTTTGATGGAGGAGCAGATACTTAGATACAAGAAGAGAGGTTACACTCCTGAAATACTACAATCAGCCAAAGAAGTGGTAGCTCTGAAGAAAAGAGAAGAGTTACTACAATCCACAGTTAAGAAGAGCAATACCCGAGAGGTGTTTGTGATTAAACATTCTGAGCAAGCCCGACAGATTAAAAAGATCGTTTTGAAAAGGTGGGAAATTTGGGAAAATGAAGTGGATCTTAAACCAGTATTATTGGGCAGACCCATGTTCGCCCATACTCGTTCGAAAAATCTCAAAGAATTGCTAAAACCAGCACACACACCCACCATCGTTGAACATAAGGGAATGAGAAAATGTTGGAACTGTGGCCAATGTGGCAATGTAATTCTAGGTAACTCATTTGCACATCCAAAGACAGGTAAAAAGATTGCACTTAAACACACATCGGACTGTAATACAGAGGGAGTGATTTACGCAATTCAATGTCCCTGTGGACTGATTTATGTAGGGAGGACCTCACGTAAGATCAAAACGAGAATTATTGAACATAAAAGTATGATTCGTAATCGTAATTGTAATTCTTGTTTGGCCGCACATTGATTAACACACCGCATACAATCCCTCAGTTCAGATTCACTATCTTGGAAAAAATAGACATTACTCCTGGGATTGATTTTAATAATCAGTTGGCACGCAGGGAAACATTTTGGATAAAACATTTAGGGACCACTATTCCGGGTGGTCTTAACGATCATTATGAATTACTGTGTTTCTTATAATCCTTAAATGCTTTACTTATGTAAAGATTTTGCACTTGGTGGTCTTAATGATCATTATGAATTACTGTGTTTCTTATAATCCTTAAATGCTTTACTTATGTAAAGATTTTGCACTTGCGAACTGATCTGTTGTCCAACTTTTATTATTCCTGATTCTGATTATTCAGACTCTTTCACATCTTGCATCTGTTCACTTCTCCTCTTTTTTCTCTTCTTTTTTTGTTATTTTGATATACAATTGTGTTTGTTAAGGTGGCATTTCATATTGTTTCATCGTTGATTTTTCTTTCTTTTTTCGCATTTGATCGCGCATAGTATATAAGTGTTTTGCGTTTACATGGTTGTGTGGTTGAGCATTGATTAAGCATTCACCTAGACTCTGTTCGTTGGATCAAGCAGGTTGTTGTATAAAGTTGCATTGTTCCTGAAATACCGCGATACCATTTCACATAAATTTCAGCTTCTAACGTGGTGACGTGTTGTACGTCTTTTAGCGGTCACGTGTTTGCACAGCGGAATTCGTTTCTCGAGCCGAAGTGGTGAGTGTGTTACGGGCGGAGTAATTCACTTTACTATTTTATTTTTCTGTTCTACAGACAGCTCATATAGATTTTGTTTTCGGCAGATTTGGTCTTTTGCAGTTTGGCCTCCTGGTAAGGCTACGCTTTTGTACATTTGTCACGGGGTGTATATACACATGGGCGTATATCTTTTAGGTAACTTCTACTCTCTGTTTCCCTGTTTTTCTCAGACCTTGTACTTAATCTTGATTCAGATGGTGGTAAGACCGCTAACTTTATAGTGATTCCAATTTGGTTGTACTACCCAGGTTTACGCATGGAATGTAGACTCACGAAACATATTCTTTTAAATTGCAGATACTGTGTGTTGTGTTTGTATCCGAGGTACTTTTGTGTTTTGTTATTAAGATATATTGCACCACTGGCGCATGTTGCCACCGGCATGTTACACAGTCACGCATTAGATTAGCATTGGGCATTTGTTTTTTGGTGACACATAGGTGATTTAAGAATACTCTTTGAGAGCACGTTTTACACCACGTATTCTTTCACTCACCTCTATTCTTCTCTTGTTGGAAACGGTCTTTTCGTGTGCAAACTCTCTCTACCCTGCTATGTTTGTACATTTGATTCGGTTCTCAATATACGGCATTGATACTGTTGTTCTTGTTTTTTCTGTAGTTCCTAATGGAGGATGCCAATCGTAATATATGATGTGTACTGCTTTAACTTCCTAGAGATTAATTTGTACCCCTGAAGAAGGGTTTTCAACCCGAAATGCATTGGGTCACCTTTGAACGTTTGGTTATGAGGTGTATCAAGCCACTCGGTCGTTTGATGTAAAAAATGTGATAAACAGTTAAATTTTGATTCCGTTCATCATAAATAACTGTTTGTGTATAACATTTATGAGCACTTATGTTTCAATATAAAACACTATTCTTGGAACCTAGCACATGAACTGTTGCGATTATTCTTGTAATTGTTTCTAAATGTTGATAACTTACTGAAGCCACAGGGACATTAGCTGTGCACTGCGCAGGATCGGATTCTTCCGCGTCCTTTCATTGTTGGTTTCCAGGTTTGCCTCAGCAAGTTTCCTGAAACGCCGAGTCTGGTTCCTGAAGGCCAGCATGTAACTAAACACATCCTGGGGAGGTTTCCTGGGAGATTGCTCCCAGCCTTCCTTGACCAGGCTCAGAGGCCCTCTTACCGGGTGACCATAGAGCAGCTCAAAGGGACTGAACCCTAAGGACTTCTGTGGCACCTCACAGTAAGCAAACATCAGGCATGGTAAGAGGACATCCCACTTATGCCTCATGGGCTCGCCTAGGCCCACAATCATGCCCTTAAGGGTCCGGTTGAATCTCTCAACCAGCCCATTACCCTGGGGGTGGTAAGGAGTGGTGAACTTATACGTTACCCCACACTCCTCCCACAGAGACTTCATGTACTTGGAGATGAAGTTAGTTCCCCTAACGGACACCACCTCTCTGGGGAATCCCACACGGGAGAAAATCCCCATCAGTGCCCGTCCCACCACGGGGACCGTCACTGTCCTGAGCGGGATGGCCTCAGGGTACCGGGTGGCATGGTCCACCAAGACCAGGATGAACCTGTTGCCCATGGCTGTCTTGGGATCCAGAGGCCCCACAATATCAATGCCCGCTCTTTCGAATGGGGTGCTCACCACGGGAAAGGGCTGTAGTGGGGCCTTAATCTTCCCCCCACTCTTCCCACTTGCCTGGCAAGTCTCACACGTTCTGCAGTGAGCATCAGAGCTCCTGCACATCTGGGGCCAATAGAAGTGGGTGACCAGCCTCTCAAAGGTCTTGGTCTGCCCCAAATGTCCGGCCAGTGGCACATCATGAGCCAACCCCAGTAGGAAGGTCCTGAAGCTCTGGGGTACCACCAGCACACGGGCTGACCCAGGCTCAGCAACCTTAGACTCGCTGTAAAGGAGGTCGTTCTCCCAATAGATCCAATGTGACCCTGTCTGGTCACCTACTGCCTGGGTGTGGCGGCCTGTCGCCGCACCCCCTCAAGAGAAGGGCAGGTTCTCTGCTGCTCGCAAAATTCCTCCCTGGAGGGCCCCCCTTCCTGCTGCCAATGGGTCAGCTCCGGTAGGTCCCCCAGTTCGTCCACTTGTTCCCCTGTAGGTGCCAGGGCATCCCCCTCAAGGTCTGCTCCCTCCGGGACCGTGGGAACCATGGGGGCCGGTTTCCCACGCCCCCTACCCCTTCTCTTTGAGGCAGGGGCCTGGGCCATACTTTCAGGCTCCAGACCCTCCTGAACCTCCTTCTGAGCTGTCATGGACCGAGTGGTCACACACGCCCACTGAGGCAAAGCCAACATTTCCAAATGAGACTTTCTCTCCACCGTAGCCCATGGGGAGTTCTCCAGATCGTTGCCCAACAGACAGTCTACAGGCATGGCGGCCCTCACAGCCACTTGAAGAGTTCCTGTGACCCCCCCACTCGAAGGGAACCTGAGCCACTTCACACTGGCTCTCTGAGTTGTCTGCTGACACTACGGGGCAGAATGCATGGGGGACAACTTGCTCTTTGGACACCAACCGGGAGCTGACAGCAGTCACACTAGCTCCAGTGTCCCTGAGAGCCTCCACCCTATGGCCATTGATGGTCACCCACTGCCGGTACTTCTGAGTGTTGGTCGGCAGTGTGGGGTTAGGGACCTTCTTGAAGTCCCCTAGCGAGACAAGGGTTAACTATACGGGATCCCATCCACCTTGGACCTCCATTTCCTCCCCCCCCCAGGGCTACACTGGCAATCTGGTGGGATGGTGCACGGGGTGGTGCACGAGGGGATGCATTGGGGTCCCTCTGGGGACACTGGGGATCATAATACCGGTGGCCCACTTGACCACACTTGAAACAAGTAAGGGGCCCCCTATGAACAGGCCTACCTGTCGGGGACACTGGCTTCTTCTCAGGGGGAGGCTGGGACACTACTGCTTGGTTCCCTTGGGAATTACTTTGGGGCCCTCTCTGGAACTCCCTCTGTTTACCCTTGTCCCCCCCACTTTTCTGCTGGGGACCCTGCCCACCTTGGGCGAAGTCTCCCACAAAACCTTTGCGGACCCGGGTGCTCACCCAGCAGTCCGCCTCCTCAGCAAGCTTCCTAGGGTTAGTCAGCTTGCTATCAATCAGGTGCTGGCGTAGCTCTGGAAAACAGTTACTGGACAAATGCTCCCACGCAAACAAATCATACAATTGCTCGAAAGTTTCCACTTTGCTACCTTTTACCCAGCGATCCATTGCTCTGCAGAAAAAAGACACATATTCAACCCACGTGGTACCCTCTAACTTCTTACAGGTCCTAAACCTCTGCCTGTACATTTCTGGGGTCAAACCATAACGGGTCATCAAAGCTTCTTTCATATGGGCATACACCATCCTGCTCTCCTCAGGCAGGTCCAACAGGGTATCCCTACCATCACTCACAAAGCGCCCCCACAATCCCGCTCCCCAATCCTGCTCAGGGACCCGGTGGGACACCATTGCTATCTCGTATGCAGCAAACCATTGCCCAATATCCTCACTTTTGTGAAAATCCTTAATGACATCCTTAGGAATATAAACTCTACTCTCAGGAGTTACTAACGGTATGCTGCCACCAGAGGGGGAGACCGGGACACTCCTCGCCCTGATCTCTATCTCCCTCAACATTCTCTCATGTTCCATTCTCATTTTCTCAAGTTCAAATGAGAATCGATTTTTCTCAATGTCTAACTTCTTACTCTCAAGGTCCTTCTGACCTTCCAATTTAGCCATCTCCAAACTATGCCTCCTATCTCTCTCCCTCTCCTCCAGCTCTTCTGGGGTCAGGCTCCTTTGGGATACACTAGTACCTGGATTGGAGGGTGTTCTATCTCCCCCCCCCTCTACTGCATCATCCGGCTGCCCTCCAGCATTCTCTTCCTCATCCACAGCGGACTCTCTCGCTTCCCACCAGGCCTTCAGCGCCTTGTGGTACTCCTCCTTCCTAGAGAGACCTATCACGGGGACTGCGAAGTGCCTACAAAATGACTTCAGCTGTTTGGCAGTATAGGTATCTAATCTCCCCTCCTCAAAGGCGAGATCCTCCGAAGCATTGGAGGTTGGCCTTCCCATATTAGCAGTACTCATTGCTGCGATCAACAATTCAATACTAAACAACCAACTAAAAGAAAATTCGGAGAGAGAAAAAAAAAATCTGCGCGTGTCTGCGCTTTGGTCTGTACTCACTAGTGGTGTCTACCAGTTATTGTACGTGGATCATAAATGCAAGTTCTGATCCTCACCGCTGACCGCCAATGTTGGAAATGGGGGTCTCTAGTTGGCAATGGCTGGCGCCACTGTCCAAATAGGGACCCTTCTCCCCAAGTCAGGGCAAGTGGGCTTCCCCCTTTGATAACCCCTGCTCAACCCTGTGGTAACGTAGCACGAGCAGCTAGGCCTATCTCAGAGGCAGTGTGTGAAGCATTTATGACCATGCACAATAAGGCAGTAACGACACCACAAAAGGACACAACTCAAGTAGGTATAGAAAAAAATAGTATCTTTATCTAAGGTTTGGTACGAGACTCTCAAAAGCGTTTTAACCAGTAATCAGGCATGTAAATCATTAGGGACTTAAAAAGGCAATACGTGTTCACCAGAACGTGGCACTGACTGAGTTCAAGGCCTGGGTCTACGCGACCCGTTGCGCACCAGATATCTGCCTTTGGACGGGGGACCCAGCACGTAGCTTCTCGAAGAAGTGGAGACGGTGACAGGCGTACTCCCAGCGACCACTGTTCTCGATGGCAGTGGTCCGCAAAGTGCACTCGCAACGATTCGGGCACTCCGGGACAGGCGGGCCCTCAGCGGCAGCAGCACGCGGCTGCGGCGGCCCAGGCTGGTGGTGGCGATGACTCTCGTCGTGCAGCTCCGTGGTGGGCTCGCTGCGGCAGCAGCGCTCTCCTAGCTGCGGCGGCCCACAGGACGATTCACAATGGTGCAAGGTTGACAAAGACGTGGGCACTCAGCGGTAGCAGCTCTCTCTTAGCTGCGGCGGCCCACAGGACAAATCCCAATGATGCAAGGTTAGCAAGGGTGCGAGCACTCCACGGCAGCAGCTCTCTCTTAGCTGCGGCGGCTCACAGGACAAATCACGATGGTGCAAAGTTAGCAAGGGTGCGAGCACTCAGCGGCGGCAGCTCTCTCTTAGCTGCGGCGGCTCACAGGTTAAATCACGATGATGCACAGTTAGCAAGGGTGCGAGCACTCCGCGGCAGCAACTCTCTCTTAGCTGCGGCGGCTCATAGAACAAATCACGAGGCTGCAAAGTTAGCAAGGGTGCGAGCACTCCGCGGCAGCATCTCTCTCTTAGCTGCGGCGGCTCACAGGACAAATCACGGTGATGCCAAGTTAGCAACGGCGCGAGCACTCAGCGGCGGCAGCCCTCTCTTGGCTGCGGCGGCCCACAGGACAAATCTCGGTAATGCAACGTTAGCAACGGTGCGAGCACTCAGCGGCGGCAGCTCCCTCTTAGCTGCGGCGGCTCAAAGGACATTCCACGATATTGCACAATTAAGACGAGCGCGGGCATCCAGCGGCAGCAGCTCTCTCTTAGCTGCGGCGGCCCACACAGTTTCAGCGCAGGTTCTGCAGGTTCAAACTTAAGACGGGCACTCAGCGGCGGCAGCTCTCTCTTAGCTGCGGCGGCCCACACAGTTTCAGCGCAGGTTCTGCAGGTTCAAATTTAAGGCGGGCACTCAGCGGCGGCAGCTCTCTCTTAGCTGCGGCGGCCCACACACAGAGTTCACAAAGGTTACCAGTCCGCGTTCCTCACAGTAGAACTAGAGGTTCCGGATTACTCGACGGAGGCCTCACCTGCAAGTAGAATTCCTAGCGAAGGAATTCGGGCGGTTCATGGGGTGAAGTCTAATGTCCCTGAGACTTCAGCAGGAGGCGCTCTCAATTCAGGCCCTTGGGTAGTTTCTTCAGCAAGCTTGGTGAAAGTTTCAAAGTCCTTTCCTCTGTCCGCTCGGACAGAGTTTCGTCTTGACATCCAGAAGGAACACACTTGAAACAGGATTCAGCGCAGCGTTTTATACCAAAAAGTCTTTGTTCTCTGCAGTCACAAATCACTGCATCCAGTCAGAACCAGTTCGGTGGGGTCGGGGAGCACTTGGTTTACGAGGCGACATCCTGCCCTTTGGGAATCTGGGGGTCTACTATCAGACGCCCAGTGGGAGATGGAGCCATCATACACCTTGCCAGGCACGGCCCTGCTCGGATCAAAGAGTCACCCCTCCCCATACTCTAAATGCCGATCTCTCTCTCCAGCCAGGTCTGACCCAGCTGGCCCTGCTGCTCCAAAACCAGACGGCCAATACACACACTAGCAAAAGCCTACAGGAAAGCTTCAGATCAGAAAATACCTCGTTTCTAGTAGAGGCATTTTCGAACACGGGCTACGCTAATAATCCTTACTAAAAGATGCTGTGAGAAGTTGGCCTGGTATATGCTGTCCACTATTTATAGTGGGCACCTTGCACCAGTCCAAACAACCCCTTATTGGAGATAGGTTAAAGACAACCTTTATTGAAAGCTATCCTAGTGGTAGCTATGGAGAGCAGCCTTCAGGCTAAGTCTTGAAGGAATGTAAAGCAGCTTGTTTTACCAGTATATAATCTCTTAAGTGACCAAATGAAAGAGGACCACACCAGGTATATTTTCAAAATATATGTATTTATTGCTAAACACACCCCTCTAGTCTCTTTATGAGGCTAGAGTTCAAAGTACATAAGTTATAAGTTAGTTATCAACAGTAATAGCACAAATACACGTTTGAGCCCTAGGGGCGTACCAAACCATATACCAATAAAGTGGTATAAGAACCACGACTGAGCTAGACACAAGGCCTAGAGCCTGTAGAAGTGCTTGGACCACAAGGAACCACCCAAGGTAGTGACACAGGGGACCCACGGGGGACGCGTGCAGTGTGAGAACACAGCCGCGAATCGCCGTTGACTTCTATGGGGAAAGTCGCGGTTGGAATTTTAAAGAAAAGGGACACTTAGAGGAAGACTTGGAGCAAACCCTTTTAGAACTAGGCTGTTCTAGTGTCAATACCCACGGGAGCACCGGAGTACTCGAGTTACCTCACCCAGGGAAGCCAGGTGCATAGGTGTCTTTCGGGGTCGGGTTTCGTCGTCGTTTTCAATGGCGATCTGCTGCAGAGTGCTGCTGGCGGCCAAGTCGAAAGTGTTCGGGTGGATCCAAAGGTGGATCGAAGATCTGAAGAACCTGAAAGCAGAGGGGACAGAGTCTGGGTCACTAGCCAGTGACCAGGAAGGTGATGAGCAGATGCCCACCGATGTCGAGTGCTTCAGGTAGGTTGATGGTTGTCTTGACTCTTCAGCCACGAGGTCCAGGAGGCGTCGACGACAACCAGGAGCTGGATTCGAGCTGTCCCATGACGTCTGTCGATTGCAGGGGTGTCAGCGACCGGATTGGACCCAACAAGCCTTGGCAACGGCAAGTCTTGTGGAAATAGAAGAAGGATGATGGTGCAGACCAGCAAGGTCTGAGGGACTCACCCAGCGAGGGTAAGTCAGGGCACACCTGGAGCAACCAGGGAGCCCAAGCAAAAGAAGATTGGCCTTCGGGAAGGCCTACTAGCTAACGGACTAGCGACCGCGAAGGAGCCTCAAGTGGACGCACTTAGAGCTGGCTCACGGGACACTCGTGGAGTGGAGGCCAGTGATCTTCGATGCAGTCAGTGCTGGAGGCTGGGGCTACTCGGAGCCCAAAGCACAACTTCGTGGGAGACCCAGAAGAGGATGCACTTGCAAATGCGATTGGTGTCCAGGGGTCACGTTTCCACGTTACCCACGACAGCTACGGGCCTCAGCTTTGCTGGGGACTCAGGGCAGCCTCGGGGAAGTCTGGAAATCCACCTCTGGTGATGCAAAGACTTCGGCGTCCGGCGGGAGCTTCAGCGATGCAGACTGGACAATTGCTTCGTTGGTGCCTGCCAAGCAGGGGAGTCACTCCTTGACCCCAAGGGAGATTCTTCAGTCCTCTAATCTTAAAGTAGAGCATCGAAGGTCCAGGATTCTGTGTCAGAGTTTCGTCCAGGTAAATCTAAAGTCCTAAGGACTGGGGTCCCATACTTATACCAAGTTAGGGGTTGGACATACTCTGGGGACCCACCTATGGGAGGGTCAGGGCAGAGGGGTGGTTACACCCCTTTCCCTTTGTCCAGTTTCGCGCCAGAGCAGGGGCTGGAAGCCCCTGAGCCGGTTTGAACTGGGGTATGCACAGGGACACCAAATGTGCCCCCAGTGCAGGACTTCAAAGCACCAGAGAGTGCTCCCGCCCAGCCCCAATACACACTATCCTGTCTGGGGAGGTGGTTACACCTCCCTGGGACAGGAAACCTATTGTCCAGGCCTCCCCTGCCGGAGTTTCGGTCAGCAGCAGGAGGCCAGACTCGTGTCTGTGGCAGCGGCATCCATTTTGTGATGCCAGGGCTCTGAAAAGAAGTTATCGGGTAGGCCGGTGGGTACATGTCTCTCCCTCTAGAAGGGTGGAATGCTACCCCCGCCGCCAGAACTGGCGGGGGGTAGTATTCCAAGATGTTTGACACCAAACTCGACATGTTTTGGTGCAGCCAGTCCAAAGTTAGCATTCTACCGCGAGGATATAATGCACTTAAGAGTATATGGTCAGGCTGCACTGCAAACAGCATCAGAGGAGGTACTCCGAATGCTGCAGAGGGGCTCTGCTCATGCAGGGGCACCCTCTCACATAAAAACCAAGCACTCTGCCTTCAGGATTGTTAAGGCCTGCCATAGGAGTGACTTATAGGTTTATAGGTGTGTGCAATGGTAGTGATATAGGTAGCCTATACCACTGTAAGGGGTGCATGCACCACCTTACTCAGGCTGCAGTAGCAGGCCTGTGGTGTTATTTTGGCTGGCCTTCCAGGGCTGGCATAAAACATGCTTCAGCCCCTGGCAGGCCTTTGAGGTACCTATGCCCTGGGTACATAGTATACCATATACTAGGGACTTATAAGGGCACTCCAGATTCCAATCAGAGATGTGCCTAAGGCACATGGAAACCATTTTAGAGAGGAAGCAGCTAGGCTGGGGTCCTGATTAGCAGGGCCCCAGCCAGACTAAAGTCGAAAAACAGTGAAGCATCAGCAAAAAGTGGGGGTACCCATGTGAAGCAGATCCTACTCTCCTACACAACCCCCCAAACGTAGGGACATTAAACTAACCTTGCCCAGTTAAGTCTTCATGTTCTAAGTGGAAGTACCTAGAGAGTCCATCTGCATTGGCATGGTTACTCCCAGGTCTATGTTCCACTGTGAAGTCCATCCCCTGTAGGGAAATGGACCACCTAAGCAGTTTGGGGTTTTCACCCTTCATTTGTTTTAGCCATAAGAGGGGCTTATGGTCTGTTTGAACAAGGAAGTGAGTACCAAACAAGTATGGCCTCAACTTCTTCAGAGCCCAGACCACAGCAAAGGCCTCCCTCTCAATGGCTGACCAACGTTTCTCTCTAGGGTCAGCCTTCTGCTAATAAAAGCTACTGGCTGATCCTGACCTTCATCATTCAATTGTGACAGTACAGCCCCTACCCCCAATTCAGATGCATCTGTTTGGACAATGAACTTCTTGGAGTAATCAGGACTCTGTAGAATGGGAGCAGTGCACATGGCCTGCTTTAGGTCATCAAATGCCTTTTGACAGCTAACTGTCCACTGAACCTTTTGGGCATTTTCTTGGAAGTTAAGTCATTCAGGGGTGTCACTATTGATCCATACCCCTTGACAAATCTCCTATAGTACCCAGTCAGGCCTAAAAGGCTCTCACCTGAGTCTGGGTAGTTGGAGCAGTCCAGTCCATGATGGTCTGGATCTTGCTCTGCAAGGGTTGAACCTGGCCTCCACCCACAAGGTGGCCCAGGTACACAACCTGACTCTGCCCTATCTGGCACTTGGTGGCCTTGATAGTCAGGCCTGCTTTCTGCAGGGCCTGCAAAACATTTCTGAGGTGGACCAGGTGATCCTCCCAGGTGGAGCTAAAGACAGCAATATCATCTAGATATGCTGCACTATAGGCTTCCAGACCTGTAAGGACTGTATTCACCAACCTCTGAAAAGTGGCAGGTGCATTCTTCAGACCAAAGGGCATCACCACAAATTGATAATGCCCACTAGGGGTTGAGAATGCTGTTTTTGGCTTTGCATCATCAGCTAGTCTGATCTGCCAGTAGCCAGCTGTCAGGTCAAATGTGCTTAGATACTTGGCTGAGGCCAAAGTGTCTATTAGCTCATCTGCCCTAGGTATTGGATGGGCATCAGTCCTAGTGACTGCATTGAGACCCCTGTAGTCCACACAAAACCTCATCTCTCTTTTCCCACCATTGGTGTGAGGTTTTGGCACAAGGACCACTGGACTAGCCCAAGGGCTATCTGAGGGTTCAATAACTCCCAAATCCAACATCTTCTGGACTTCTGTCCTGATACAGTCCCTGACATGGTCAGGTTGCCTATAAATCTTATTTTTAATAGGCAGACTGTCCCCAGTGTCCACTTCATGAGTGCACCAGGTGGTCTGACTGGGTGTCAGTGAGAATATGTGCCTGAACTGATTGAGCACCTGTCTGCAATCAGTTTGCTGCTGGGCAGTGAGGCTGCCTGCCAAGGCTACACCATCCACTGACCCATCATCAGGGTTCTGTGAGAGCAGGTCAGGGAGTGGGTCACTCTCTTCCTCCTGTCCCTCATCAGTAGCCATGAGCAAGCCCATGTCTGCCCTGTCCACATATGGTTTTAACCTGTTGACATGGAGAACCCTGTGGGGACTCCTGGGTGTTCCTAGGTCTACTAAATAGGTAACCTCACCCTTCTGTTCAACAATGGTATGGGGTCCACTCCATTTGTCTTGGAGAGCTGCTGGGGCCACTGGCTCCAGCACCCACACCTTCTGTCCTGGCTGGTAAACAGTCAGTACAGCCTTTTGGTCATGCCAGGCTTTTTGAAGTTCCTGGCTAGCCTCAAGGTTTTTAGTTGCCTTTTTCATGTACTCAGCCATCCTGGAGCGGAGACCAAGTACATAGTCCACTATGTCTTGCTTTGGGGGCTTGAGAGGTAACTCCCATCCTTCCTTCACCAAGCACAATGGACCCCTGACAGGGTGACCAAACAAAAGTTCAAAAGGGCTGTAGCCAACCCCCTTTGAGGCACCTCCCTGTATGCAAATAAAAGGCAGGGCAAGAGTATGTCCCATCTTCGCCTAAGCTTCTCTGGGAGCCCTTTAATCATGCCCTTCAAGGTTTTGTTGAATCTCTCAACTAAACCATTGCATTGTGGGTGATAGGGTGTGGTGAACTTGTAAGTCACTCCACACTCCTTCCACATTGCTTTCAAGTATCCAGACATAAAGTTAGCACCCCTGTCTGATACAACCTCCTTAGGGAAGCCCACTCTTGAGAAAATTCCCAGGAGGGCTCTTGCCACCACAGGTGCTGTAGTGGTCCTAAGGGGAATAGCCTCTGGGTACCTGGTGGCATGATCCACTACCACCAGGATAAACCTGTGCCCAGATGCTGTTTGGGGATCCATGGGACCAACAATGTCAATCCCCACCCTTTCAAAGGGAACCCCCACCACAGGTAGTGGTATCAGGGGGCCTGTGTAGTGCCACCTGCCTTGCCACTGGCCTGGCAGGTTACACAGGAGCGACAAAACTCCTTGGTGTCTTCAGACATGTGGGGCCAGTGAAAGTGAGGGACAATTCTGTCCCAAGTCTTGTTCTGGCCCAGGTGACCTGCTAAGGGAATGTCATGGGCTAGGGTCAATAGGAAGCCCCTGAACTTCAGAGGTATAACCAACCTCCTGGTGGCACCAGGCTTGGGGTCTCTACACTCTGAGTACAAGAGTCCATCATCCCAATACACTGTATGGGGACCACTAGCTTTCCCAGCAGCCTCAGCAGCAGCTTGCTGTCTGAGGGGTTCAAGAGAGGGGCAGCTCTGCTGCTCCTGGCTCAGATCTGCCCTGGAAGGGCCCCCTGTCCCCAAGAACTCAACCTGGTCAGGTTCAAGCTCCTCTGGGACAGTTCCTTCCTCAGGACTGAGATCATCCCCCTCAAGAGACTGATCTTCCTTCTGAGCCAAGGGGGAAGGCACTGCCTTTACCCTACTACTCCTCTTCTTGGAGGGCACTTGGTCCATTATTCCAGAATCCAAGGCCTGTTCAGTGTTAGACATTTTGGCTTGTGACCTGGTCACAGCAAACACATCTGCAGGGATGCCCAGCATTTCTGCATGGGTCCTGAGCTCCACTTCTGCCCAAGCTGAAGTTTCTAAATCATTGCCAAGCAAGCATTCAACTGGTAGGTCTGCACTTACCACAACCTTCTTAAGGCCAGTTACCCCTCCCCAGGAGAAGTTAACAACTGCCAGAGTATGGTCTGTTCTGACATTGCTAGCATTGGTCACTTGGTACATTTCACCAAGTATAATCTGCCCAGGATTCACAAGGTCTTGTGTCACCATGGTGACACTTGCCCCTGTGTCCCTAAATGCCAAAGCCTCTTTTCCATTGATTAAGGGCTGTTGTCTGTACTTGCCCAGATTACTGGGACTCACAGAGGAGGTCACATCCATGCCTCCATCACAGACTAGGACAGCCTGAGTGAGTTCTCTGACTAGGTCAGAGCTCATCTCCTTACCCAGGGTCAACCCTACTAAACCCTTGGCTTGTGTAGTCCCACCACCAACTGTAACTGCACTAGGGGGAGCAGGTGCCTTAGGGGCATTGGTGGGGGCTGGAGTAGAGTCTTTGGACTTGGTGCAATCACTGGTCCAGTGGGTCTTTTGCTTACAGACCTTGCACCATGGTTTCTTTTGGCCTTTCCCTTTGTTAGACTGTGAATCCCCACCTGAAGAAGATTTTTGGGGGCCTTGTGAAGACTTCTGGTCTTTACCCTTCTCCCCACCCTTATCAGAGTTCTTAGAATCTTGCTTCTTTGGGTCACCACCTTGGTTCTGTACCTTCTGCCTCACCCTGGTTCTGACCCATTTGTCTGCCTTCTTTCCCAATTCTTGGGGAGAGGTCAGATCAGAGTCCACCAGGTGCTGATGCAACAGCTGATTTTGACAATTATTAAGAATCTGCTCCCTCATGATAAGATTGTACAATCCTGTGAAGTCACATACCTTACTGCCCAATAACCAACCTTCCAGAGCCTTGGCAGAACAATCAACAAAGTCCACCCAGTCTTGAGTCTGTGCTTTTGGGTATCTCTGAACTTTAACCTGTATTGTTCAGTGGTTAGGCCAAACCCATCAATCAGAGCACTCTTCAAGACTGTGTAATTATCAGCATCCTCCTCTCTAACAGTGAGGAGCTTATCTCTACCTTTGTCTGCAAAGGAGAGCCACAAGATTGCTGCCCACTGCTCCTGAGGGACCCTCTGTACTTTACAGGCCCTCTCCAGTGCAGTTATCCATTTGTGGATGTCATCCCCACTCTGGTAGGGAGGGACAATCTTGCTCAGGTTTCTATGGTCATAAGACCTTTCCCTATCTCTGGGGAAATTGCTGCCACCATGGGACTCTAGTCCCATCTTTTTCTCTCTTTGTAGAGATCTAGGGACTCCTGTCTATAGCCAACTGCTGTTTTCTGAGCTCAAGCTGGGCTTGCTCATACTGAATCAGTCTCTTTCTCCTGTCATGAGAGGATTCTCTCCTATGAGAAGAGACAGAGGTCCCTATTGAGGTGTCAGAGTGGTTAGACTCCTGAGAAGGAGATCTAGCCCTTCTTGGCACACTCTCAACTCTTCCTGGGGGACAAAGGTGAGGTCATCCTGATCCTCCCCTTCATCCACAGGAATAGCTGGGTTTTCCAGGTCAAGGTCATTGTCACCTTCCTGGCCAGTTTCAGAGGGGGGCCTGGGTTTCTTCACCCCTGACCCCTTCCTCATTTTCTGCCCCACCCTCTCTGCCTACCCCTTCAGACCCTAGGGGTCTGCTGAGATCATCAGCCAGTAACACCTCCCTGAGGTGTTGGGTGCTGGCACTTTTGCCTGCCTTCAGCTTCCTAGTATTGCATAATGCTCTCAATTCCAAGAATGGGAGTTTATCATACTTGGAGGGAAGAAGCCCACTGGCTTCTGGCAAGGACTCACTGGGTCCTGGCTTTGAAGACATTACTAGTGAGGTGTGGTGTATGCACTACCTACTCTAGTGTGGCCTACTAAACTCTCTTGAGTTGTAGAAAGGGTGTGCTATCCCTTAACACACAACTCTAAGTTCAGTAGAACTTACTGTATACTAAGCTTGATTTATATGTACCTAAGGTACCCTTAGTGGTTTTCAGTTGATCAATTCAATTGAGATTATCTGGTAAAACAATAGCAAGCTGGAATCCCACACGCTGCACACCAATGTGAGAAGTTGGCCTGGTATATGCTGTCCACTATTTATAGTGGGCACCTTGCACCAGTCCAAACAACCCCTTATTGGAGATAGGTTAAAGACAACCTTTATTGAAAGCTATCCTAGTGGTAGCTATGGAGAGCAGCCTTCAGGCTAAGTCTTGAAGGAATGTAAAGCAGCTTGTTTTACCAGTCTATAATCTCTTGAGTGACCAAATGAAAGAGGACCACACCAGGTATATATTCAAAATATATGTATTTATTGCTAAACACACCCCTCTAGTCTCTTTATGAGGCTAGAGTTCGAAGTACATAAGTTATAAGTTAGTTATCAACAGTAATAGCACAAATACACGTTTGAGCCCTAGGGGCGTACCAAACCATATACCAATAAAGTGGTATAAGAACCACGACTGAGCTAGACACAAGGCCTAGAGCCTGTAGAAGTGCTTGGACCACAAGGAACCACCCAAGGTAGTGACACAGGGGACCCACGGGGACGCGTGCAGTGTGAGAACACAGCCGCGAATCGCCGTTGACTTCTATGGGGAAAGTCGCGGTTGGAATTTTAAAGAAAAGGGACACTTAGAGGAGGACTTGGAGCAAACCCTTTTAGAACTAGGCTGTTCTAGTGTCAATACCCACGGGAGCACCGGAGTACTCGAGTTACCTCACCCAGGGAAGCCGGGTGCATAGGTGTCTTTCGGGGTCGGGTTTCGTCGTCGTTTTCAATGGCGATCTGCTGCAGAGTGCTGCTGGCGGCCAAGTCGAAAGTGTTCGGGTGGATCCAAAGGTGGATCGAAGATCTGAAGAACCTGAAAGCAGAGGGGACAGAGTCTGGGTCACTAGCCAGTGACCAGGAAGGCGATGAGCAGATGCCCACCGATGTCGAGTGCTTCAGGTAGGTTGACAGTCGTCTTGACTCTTCAGCCACGAGGTCCAGGAGCCGTCGACAATGACCAGGAGCTGGATTCGAGCTGTCCCACGACGTCTGTCGATTGCAGGGGTGTCGGCGACCAGATTGGACCCAACAATCCTTGGCAACGGCAAGTCTTGTGGAAATAGAAGAAGGACGATGGTGCAGACCAGCAAGGTCTGAGGGACTCACGCAGCGAGGGTAAGTAAGGGCACGCCTGGAGCAACCAGGGAACCCAAGCAAAAGAAGATTGGCCTTCGGGAGGGCCTACTAGCCAACGGACTAGCAACCGCAAAGGAGCCTCGAGTGGACGCACTTAGAGCTGGCTCACGGGACACTCGTGGAGTGGAGGCCAGTGATCTTCGGTGCAGTTGGTGCTGGAGGCTGGGGCTACTCGGAGCCCAAAGCACAACTTCGTGGGAGACCCAGAAGACGATGCACTTGCAAATGCGATTGGTGTCCAGGGGTCATGGTTCCACGTTACCCACGACAGCTACGGGCCTCAGCTTTGCTGGGGACTCAGGACAGCCTCGGGGAAGTCTGGAAATCCACTTCTGGTGATGCAAAGACTTCGGCGTCCGGCGGGAGCTTCAGCGATGCAGACCGGACAATTGCTTCGTTGGTGCCTGCCAAGCAGGTGAGTCACTCCTTGACCCCAAGGGAGATTCTTCAGTCCTCTAATCTTAAAGTAGAGCGTCGAAGGTCCAGGATTCTGTGTCAGAGTTTCGTCCAGGTAAATCTAAAGTCCTAAGGACTGGGGTCCCATACTTATACCAAGTTAGGGGGTTGGACATACTCTGGGGACCCACCTATGGGAGGGTCAGGGCAGAGGGGTGGTTACACCCCTGTCCCTTTGTCCAGTTTCGCACCAGAGCAGGGGCTGGAAGCCCCTGAGCCGGTTTGAACTGGGGTATGCACAGGGACACCAAATGTGCCCCCAGTGCAGGACTTCAAAGCACCAGAGAGTGCTCCCGCCCAGCCCCAATACACACTATCCTGTCTGGGGAGGTGGTTACACCTCCCTGGGACAGGAAACCTATTGTCCAGGCCTCCCCTGCCGGAGTTTCGGTCAGCAGCAGGAGGCCAGACTCGTGTCTTTGGCAGCGGCATCCATTTTGTGATGCCAGGGCTCTGGAAAGAAGTTACCGGGTAGGCCGGTGGGTACATGTCTCTCCCTCTAGAAGGGTGGAATGCTACCCCCGCCGCCAGAACTGGCGGGGGTAGTATTCCAAGATGTTTGACACCAAACTCGACATGTTTTGGTGCAGCCAGTCCAAAGTTAGCATTCTACCGCGAGGATATAATGCACTTAAGAGTATATGGTCAGGCTGCACTGCAAACAGCATCAGAGGAGGTACTCCGAATGCTGCAGAGGGGCTCTGCTCATGCAGGGGCACCCTCTCACATAAAACCAAGCACTCTGCCTTCAGGATTGTCAAGGCCTGCCATAGGAGTGACTTATAGGTTTATAGGTGTGTGCAATGGTAGTGATATAGGTAGCCTATACCACTGTAAGGGGTGCATGCACCACCTTACTCAGGCTGCAGTAGCAGGCCTGTGGTGTCATTTTGGCTGGCCTTCCAGGGGTGGCATAATACATGCTTCAGCCCCTGGCAGGCCTCTGAGGTACCTATGCCCTGGGTACATAGTATACCATATACTAGGGACTTATAAGGGCACTCCAGATTCCAATCAGAGATGTGCCTAAGGCACATGGAAACCATTTTAGAGAGGAAGCAGCTAGGCTGGGGTCCTGATTAGCAGGGCCCCAGCCAGACTAAAGTCGAAAAACAGTGAAGCATCAGCAAAAAGTGGGGGTACCCATGTGAAGCAGATCCTACTCTCCTACAGATGCATCTCCATGTTCTGAGCTTAAACATATCAAATTTGACGTTCCTATCAGGTTCCTGGGGGCAGGGAGGATTAAGGCATGCAATACTCAGCCTGCACATTCTGGCCTATGAGAACGGGTGGCCTCGCAATAGTAAACAGTGAAAAGGAGGGTAATTCGCTATTAGAACATGCTACACAGACATACTTTCAAAGCTGCTTCGGTGGGTAGCGCAAATCAGCGCTGCCGGCCCACCAGCAGTGTTTGGTCTACCAGTCCTGGGCACACGCAGTGCACTGATACTAGGGACTGACAGGTAAACCAAATGAGCCAATTATGATTATTCCAATTCATACAGTTATCTTTACACAGGGAGGATTCACGCTGTGTCACTGATTGGCAGTGGCACAGCGCCCAGAGCATCTAAATCCAGCCAACATAAAAGGTCAGAAGAGAAAAGAGGAAGGGAGACCCGCGCCAATGATGCCAGGTCTAACACATGATCTGATCTGCCAGCAGTAATAATGCACCAGACTGCACATACGGACTGCGTGCGCGTCCCTGCTTGTACCCGCAACAATACTCCATGGGAGGGAACTTCTCAGAAAAGGTGGGACGTACACCCACCATTAGCCATTAGCAGGCTACGAATTTTAAATGAAACACACAAAAGCCAATCAAAGGTGTGGGTGGAGTCGGACCCCACAAAGTACAGACAACAGATCGCCTAACAGTGCAAGCGCTGTATAGGCTCGACCAAAAAAGTAGGTTTTGTGAACAGTCGAAAACTGAGGGAACTTTTGAAAGGAAGGAACAAGGATGAAAGACTTCTTTATCTGAACGAAATTCAAGTAATGCTCTTCTGCTAGAAAAGCCCCTAATTCACCCACTCTGTGGTAAGAACAGAGGCCCACTAGAAACAGAGCTTTTGCAAAATGGAATTTAAATGAGGTAGACAGCAGAGGCTCGAAAGGAGAACCATGTAAAGCTTTCAAAATTATTATTAGGTCCGAAGATGTAACAGGGCAATGGAAAACAGGACCTGTAAAGAAACAACTTTTCAATAGTGCAGAAAAGATGTCAGGGACCTCAGTTCCTTTGAAAGCTTTGATTGCAGCCCATTGACTTCTGGGTGTGGAAAAGTCTAACCCCATTTCAAAATCATAATGAAGGATATCTTGAACTTTCATTGGGGAAAAGAAATTGGCCTGAAGATTGTTATTCTGACACCAAGAGGCATATTTACATGAACATGGCGCAGCATGGTGCTGCAAGCAATTTTGCTGCGCCGAGCTGCGTCATTTTCAAAACGCAGGGATGCGTTCTGTTAGAAAAACTATAGCGCATCCCTGTGCTCACCCCTGCGCTGTCGCTAAAAAAGTGGCCTAGTGCCACCACAGGCACCCTTGCAACATGGTGCAGGGGTGCCTGTGTTGCAGAGATGATTGTGTTTGTGCAGGAAGGCATACCTTCTTGCACAAAAACAATCATTGATGGCGTTTTGCTCCTTCTATGTGTGCTGCATAGAAAGAGCAAACAATGAGGAGAAATATAAGTATTTCTCCTTGTTGTGCCACATTAAGGCCTGCTTTTGAAAAGTGTTAGTTTTTAGCGCTGCCTCAGATTTATCGATCCTTGTAAAACTGGAGCAGTGCCAAAAAGCCATGGGTATTGCTGGGAGCGCCCACAGCATCACCCATTGCACGCCCTTTGCCACAGAAAACTGCGCTAGAGAGGGCCATATTTACAAGGCTGTGTTAAGCCACGCAAAATGGCTCAGCACAGACTTGTAATGGCATTGACAATGAATCTTTTCCTTGTGCATTCCATGACGGAACTATGCAACCAAAGTTTAGTAGGAGGGCTTCTTCTCAGAGATGAAGAGATCTATCAGGGGAAAACCAAACCTGTCCCCTATCTGTTGGAAAAGAAGACAGAGCATCATTGCACTCACCAAACCTTGCCTAGATGGGCTGCAAACCCATTCTCCCTCTAATGAAGAAAGACTGCACTCAAATGGCGTAGATTCCCCTCTGCCAGTACAAAAACCATGTAATCTATTTTTCCTAGAGGACGGTGTTGTGTTTTCTTTCTCCTTAGGTGTATCGTATACCTCGTGCCTTTGCCCGAGTATTGTTGTCATTGTTATCTTTTAACTTCACGGTTCCATTCTCCAGTCGTTTTCCTTGGCAATCAGCATTCTTAACTGCGGTGCGCCAGGGAGAAAGACTGAAGGTGGTGTGCTCTGTTGATGCCTTCTATCTACAATAAATCTTTAAAATATTTCTTGGACTTTGACATTCATTACTTAACAAATTTTGGCGACGTTCTTGGTGAAGGCATCGACGTCGAGAACCCACATTCTACGGATTGTAATTTCAATTTTACTAAATTGCGGAATACTGGATTACAAGTTGGATTTCTTCTCGACGATCCTGCGAACGACTCCACTCCCCAAAAATTCTTGCTGGATATTCATTTCGGCGCTGGATTTACCTTGTCAGAGTTTTCTCTCTTCTCTGGGCATCATTCAAATAGAGCGCCATTCGCACGAGCCAGAAGTGCGAGCTACCCCTTCTTGGAACGTCCACATCGTCACAAGGCTCAGGTGTTCATACGCAGATGTTTGCGGTGCAGTGACACGCATCGTTACGTAATTATGTTATGCCTGCCTTGTTTCCAATCGTCTCTTTGTCATTCAGGGTCACGTATGAGGGCATTTGCGCGATGCCATTTTGGTTTGCTACAGTCATTGCATTTGTCAGTTTCATCGTAGCCGACAACTTGTTTTCACCGCTAATTTATGTACGCTGCACACCACTACCGGTACTGTATAGTTTAACTCATTTTTACTGAGTAGTTCTTCTTGGTTTAAGTTAATTTAATTTTATTGTACAAAGTGTAGATTCTGTTTCCCCTTTACTATGGCAACACAGAATTGCACGCTCCAGCCTCCTCAACCTTTTTGGCCTGCAGGGATTTCGCCTTGCATGAAATGGATTGAATGGAAGGCATATTTTTTAAATTTCATCAATGCTGTTGATGAAGATAACAAGATGTGTGCGAAAAGGAAAAAAACTCTATTTGTACATTCAGTTGGCCCAGGAGGGCTAAAAGCTTATGATCGGATGCAGAAGAGTGTAGTAAGTGGAGATACTAATGAGTATGTTGCCATACAAAAAGATTTTGACAACCATTTTGCTCCTAAAGTTTGCATTGGCATAACGAGATACAAGTTTTTTCATAGGAAGCAAGAAGTAAATGAGTCTATTGACGAATATGTGTCTGCCCTCAGGCTTCTTGCTGATGACTGCAAATTCGACCATTTACAAGATCAATTTAATAGGGACCAAGTTGTTATGCACACCAGAGACCCTGCCATTCAAGATCGTTTATGGATCAACGGTGATGCAGATCTAAAGGACATTTTGGCACTTGTGAGAAAGGCAGAACTATCTAGCCGCAGTGCGAAAGTACTTAAAAGTGACTCAAAGGTGGAACCCGAAGTTACTATTAGTAAAATTAAGAATAAGACTACAGACAAGAACAGAAAATATAGTCCCAAACCAAGAAGATATGACTCTTTTAAAAAGAATGACACTTTTAAATGTTATCGCTGTGATAGTAATTCACATTTAGCATCTAGCAAGTTTTGTCCTGCATTGAAACAAAGATGTTCTAACTGCAATATTGTAGGCCATTTCGCTAAAGTGTGTAACAGGAAAAAGCATGGTAAAGTAAAATGTGTTGATGATGATGAAACAAGTTCTAGTGATGAGGAACAATTAATCATGAAGGAAAGGAATTTATCATTGCATACGCTTCTCCTGCATTATCACCCACTGAAGAGAAATTCTCAGTGAAAGAGAAGGAAACTTTAGCTTGCATCTGGGGTCTTGAACATTTTAGAGCGTTTGAGTGGGGTAAGCCATGCACTCTTCGCACAGATCACAAACCATTGGTAAGACTTTTGACCACAGAAGGTTTATTCAATGCTTCCCCTAGGATTGCTAGTATGTCACTGAGGTTACAGGACTACATTTATAATATTGTTTACGTCCCTGGTAAGGAGAACGTAGTTGCAGATTTTCTATCACGCATGCCTACCAATCTGCAAGACAGTTCTGACCATGAATGGGAGAATGTTCAAGTTGCGTTGGTTCATGATCAGGGTTTACCTATTGTCAACAAAGATGAATGGAAAAAGTTTTATAAAGATGATAAAGCGTTACAGCAATTGTTTATTTTCATCACTAACGGTTGGCCATCTAAAAATAGTTTAGCAGATGAACTTAAACAGTTTTGGGAAGTTCGTGACGAACTTTCTATATCACATGGCAACATCATGAGAGGGGAAAGGGTCATTCCTCCTTCACAACTCAGGTGTAGCATAATCAAAATATGTCAGGAGGGTCACGGTGGTATAGTTGAAACTAAGCAGAGGGTAAAGCAGTGGTATTGGTGGCCAGGGATGGATTTATCTATTGAAAGATCAATAAGAAATTGTGTATGGTGTGCGAACTCTGACAAGACTCTCATTACCCTGAAGCCACCTATGGCTGAACCAATTATACCCAGACTACCATGGCACACCGTGGCCATCGACATAATGGGGCCTATTGGTTCTCAGAATAGATATGTGTTAGCCTTGATTGATATTTTCTCAAGATGGCCAGTCTTAAAAATTGTTGACAAAGTAAATTCTGAGGAAGTCATAAGGTTTCCTGACTGTGTTTTTGTAGGTGAAGGACTTCCTGCACTTCTTATAAGTGATAATGGCGTCCAATTTACTTCTAAAATTGCCAAGGAATACTTTGATAAAGTAGGTATAAGGCATTGCACTACCTCCTTATACAACCAAAGCGGAAATGCCATGATTGAGCGTTTTAACAGAGTTTTGAAAAATGCAATACAATCTGCCATTAGTAACGATTGTGATTGGGAGTTGCAATTGTTTAAGACTGTCTGGATGTACAGAACTTCTCCCCATGATGTCTTAGGGGTGTCACCATTTGAAGTCATGAGGGGGAGAGCTGTTCGTACCAAATGTAACCCGGAATGGTTATTTAATGTTTCCAAACGGAAGTCTTAAGGTCTAGAATTGAGAACAAACACCTTAAGTCTAAGGAAGCTTATGACCTCAAACATAATGTCAAAACATGTGATGTTAGAGTAGGCACTTGGGTCAAAGTTAAGAATCCATGGAAAGTAAGGAAGGGAGAGAGTCAATACTCTGAACCTATGAAAGTAATTAAAGTTTTACGTAATGCAGTACAGTTAAATGATGGAAAAGTATGGAATTTGAAACGTATTGCTGTGCTTAAAAGCGATGTTCATTTGTACAACAAGAGCGAAGATCCTGCTCTCTCAAGAAAAGCTTCTCAGCATTTTATTATTGATGATGACCTTATTCGTAGTAACTGTTCTGATAGTACCAACATCACTCATTCAACTGTCCATGCTGGTGCTGGCACTGGTGGTCACTCTGCCGCAGAATCTTCCCTTGTGAAAGGCAACATGGTTGCTGATTCTGAGTGTAGTGTGACCAGCGCCAGTGCAGGCGTGGGTATTGATAATGCAGGCGTGGGTATTGGCAACTGTTAGACCTGGTATCATTGGCGTGAGTCTTCCTTCCACTTTTTACTGATTGCCTCCTCTGTTTTGATATGTTTTTGCTGGTTTTATGCTTTGGGCACTGTGCCACTGCTATTCAGTGCCACAGTGCAAGTGCTCCCTATGTTAAATTGATGTATTGATTAGTGACTCCATGATTGGGTTATTTGATTTACTTGTCAGACCCTAGTATAGTGCACCATGTGTGCCCAGGGCCTGTAAATCAAATACTGCTGGTGGGCTTGCAGCACTGGTTGTGCCACCCACAGAAGCAGCTTGTAAAGTGTGTCTCAGGCCTGCCATTGCAGAGCCTGTGTGCAGTCTGTGACTGCCATGTCGACTTGGCCAGTACACCCACTTGCCAGTCCCTAAACCTTCCCTTATCTTCATATCAGACACCCCTAAGGTAGGCCCAAGGGCAGGGTGCATTGTAAGTATAAGGTAGGACATGCCCTGGTGTGTGTGGCATGTCCTAATAGTGAATTACAGCCATTTTCATTTGCACTATTGCAAGGCTACCTGTTCCCCATAGGCCAGAATGGGCAGTTTGATTATTACATCTTATAATCCTAACTGACCCAGGGAACATGGTAGAAAAACGAATTTAGTATGCCTGAACTCAGAATGATAAATACATCTTTTAGTGAAGTTGATTTTAACATTCTGTGTTTGAAAATGCCACTTTTAGAAAGTGTGTATTTTCTTGCCTAGCCTTCCAAACCTGCCTCTGCTAGGTTGTGTATTGTGTGTCTGGCTTTGTGAGTGACAGGGGCTGGGGGTGGCCCCAGGAGACAGGGTGAGTCAGCACTGGACTGAATAGAGAGATCTGCATCCAAGTGGTGGGAGGAGTAAGCACCTGGGTCTGAATAGGGCTGTGCCTGCCTTCCACAATGCTGGCTCCGCCTCCTGCTGGGCGACTGAGCACCGTACCCCACATTCTGAAAGGAAAGAAGGAGTCCTGTAGACAAAGTGCTCCAGGACTGACCAGAACTGGTTTTGGACTAGGCATAGGCCTCTCTGCCTTCAGAGAACAAAGAGAAAAGGTGTATAAAAAGGGGACCCAGAGGACCCAGACCCCTAGGAAATGAGATCACTTCTGGAACAACAAGACGACCCTTTTGCCAAGGAGAAGAACCAAGGAAGCTGCAGGAGTTGGACTGCCCCTCTGCCAAGTGTGCTGTTTGCTGGGTTGGCCTGCAGTGGTTTCTTCATTGCCAAGGAAAGGAGAAGGAACTTTTAAAGAACTTTCATCATCTTGCAGAATATTACTCCAAGGGCTTGATTTGAGCTTGCCTCCTGACCGAAGTCTCAGGGATACCAGACTTCACCCCTTCTGTTTGCCTGCATCTGGAACTTGCTGTTCTGGTGCTACAGAAGGAATTTGCAACACCGACGCCGGCGAGCGACGCCGTCTCCTGCATCGAAGCCGTGAGCGCTGCTCCGACTTGCAACGAAGACTCGACGCCGACCGCCGTGCCACCTCGACGCCAGCGAGCGACGTCGTAAGCCTGCTATAGCCATGAGTGCTGCTCCGACTTACGACGCCGGCCCGACGCCTGCTGCTGTGCCGCATCGACTCCGAAGCTGACATCATTGCGGAGCCGATCGTCGACGTGGGTGGTCAAGAATCTATCGACATCGTGACATCGACGGGACCGTGGCCTCGGCGCCATCGTGACGTCACCTCCTCTCTGGTCCGGAACCGACGCCTCCCCTGCCTGCGCAAGCATCCAGGTCCCGACGCATCATCTCCTCCGAAGCAAGGAACCGACGCCTCAACGCGCCAACGACGCCGCACCTCCCCGACGCCGTGAGCTGTCTTTGTTTTCGCTTTTCCAAGGTACTGTTCTTTGTGGGTCTGTTTTGACTCCGGGCCCGACGTCGCGCACCTCGCGGTCGGCGCCGTACTTTGGGATTTCTTTGACCTCGACGTCGTGATAACTCCAGTTGGGGGTTATTTGTTGCTAAAGACTGCTTTTAAGTGAAGAACCTATTTTTAAATCATTTCTACCATCTTGAAGTATTATTGATTACAGTATTGTGGATTTTTGTCGTTTGTGGTCTTGTGATAAATCTATATAAAGAATACTTATTTTTATAAAACCTGTGTGGTGTCCATCTGTAGTGTTTTCACTGTATTACTGTATGTGTTCACAAATGCTTAACACACTGCCTCTTAGATAAGCCTGCCTGCTAGTGCCAAGCTACCAAGGGGGTGAGCAGGGGTTATCCAAGTGTGTAATCCCCTTTCCCTGACTTAGAAGCAAGGGTCCCTATTTGGACAAAGGTGCATACCATTGCCAACTAGAGACCCCCAGTTCTAACAGCAACGTTGATGATGTTGGTGATGAAAGTGGCTGCTGTGCACGCACCCACACTAAACCCAAATGATTAGCTGACTATGTCTGTGATGACCAATCAAATTGAATTGTTTTCTTTTGCAACATTTATTAAGGGGGAAGATGTGTTGTATTTTCTTTCTCCTTAAGTGTATTGTATACCTAGTGCCTTTGCGCGAGGATTGTTGTCATTGTTATCTTTTAACTTCACGGTTCCATTCTCCAGTCGTTTTCCTTGGCAACCAGCATTCTTAACTGCGGTGCGCCAGGGAGAAGGACTGAAGATGGTGTGCTCCGTTGATGCCTTCTATCTACAATAAATCTTTAAAATATTTCTTGGACTTTGACATTCATTACTTAACAGACGGCTTTGGTGACTTCCCTGAGGATTGAGATACGTGCAACCAGGTTATCTGGTCTGATGCAAACAACTTGGATCATGAAATTGATCATGAAGTGATTCATAGCTCGGAGGGTTACACCAAGCTCTTTCCAGTTGGAGGATGCTTGAGCTTCCTTCTGGGACCACAGATTCTGAAACCCTGGACGTTTTAGTTCTCCGGAATAACTTCCCAACCCTTCCAGCTTTCTTCGAGACCCTTACGGGTGAGTAGTCATACTTTACAAGACATTCAATCAATCAATCAATCAGAGCATTTATAAAGCGCACTACATACCCGTGAGGGTCTCAAGGCGCTGGGGGGGGGGGTAGGGTGCTGCTACTGCTCGAACAGCCAGGTCTTGAGTAGCCTCCTGAAGGTAAGTAGGTCCTGGGTCTGCCGCAGGTGGGTGGGGAGGGTGTTCCAGGTCTTCGCGGCGAGGTGGGAGAATGATCTGCTGCCGGTGGTTGCTCTTCAGATGCGGGGGATGGTTGCGAGTGTGAGGTCGGCGGAGCGGAGTTGGCGGTTCGGGGTGTAGAAGGTGAGTCGTCTGTTGAGGTATGTTGGTCCGGTGTTGTGGAGTGCCTTGTGTGCGTGGGTGAGGAGTTTGAAGGTGATCCTCTTGTTGACGGGGAGCCAGTGCAGGTTTCTTAGGTGGGGTGTGATGTGGCTGTGGCGAGGGATGTCGAGGATCAGGCGTGCAGAGGCGTTCTGTATGCGTTGTAGTCGTTTCAGGAGTTTGGCTGAGGCTCCTGCGTAGAGGGCGTTTCCATAGTCCAGTCTGCTGCTGACGAGGGCCTGGGTTACTGTTCTTCTTGTTTCGATGGGGATCCATCTGTAGATCTTGCGGAGCATGCGGAGGGTGTGGAAACAGGAGGATGAGACGGCGTTGACTTGCTTGGTCATGGAGAGTGTTGAGTCGAGGATGAAACCCAGGTTGCGTGCGTGGACGGTGGGCGTCGGTGCAGCTCCTAGTGAGGTCGGCCAGCAGGAGTCGTCCCAGACTGAGGGGGTGGTGCCGAGGATGAGGACCTCCGTCTTGTGTGAGTTCAGCTTCAGTCGGCTGTTCTTCATCCACTCGGCGACGGCCTTCATTCCTTCGTGGAGGTTGGTTTTGGCGGTGGCGGGGTCCTTGGTGAGGGAGAGGATCAGCTGGGTGTCGTCGGCATAGGAGATGATGTTGAGGTTGTGCAGTTGGGCTACGTGGGCGAGAGGTGCCATGTAGACGTTGAACAGTGTTGGGCTGAGAGGATGATCCTTGGGGTACGCCGCAGATGATCTCGGAGGCTTCGGATCGGAAGGGCGGGAGGCGGACCCTCTGTGTTCTGCCGGAGAGGAAGGAGGTGGTCCATTCCAGAGCCTTGTTTCGGATCCCTGCGTTGTGGAGGCGGGTGCGTAGGGTGCGGTGGCAGACTGTGTCGAAGGCGGCTGAGAGGTCTAGAAGGATGAGGGCCGCGGTTTCACCGTTGTCCAGCAGGGCCCTGATGTCGTCGGTGGCGGCGATGAGGGCGGTCTCGGTGCTGTGGTTGCTGCGGAACCCGGACTGGGATGGGTCCAGGATGTTGTTCTCCTTGAGGTGGCGGGTCAGTTGTCCGTTGATAATCTTCTCGATTACCTTCGCCGGGAACAGGAGCAGGGAGATGGGCCGGAAGTTCTTGAGGTCTCTCGGATCCGCCTTGGGTTTCTTGAGTAAGGCGTTGATCTCGGCGTGCTTCCAGCTCTCCGGGAAGGTTGCGGTCTCGAAGGAGATGTTGATGACTTTGCGGAGATGGGGTGCGATGGTGGCGCTGGCTTTGTTGAAGATGTGGTGCGGGCAAGGGTCTGACGGGGAGCCGGAGTGGATGGTGCTCATGATTTTCATGGTGTCGTCGTTGTTCACGTTGGTCCATCTGAGCAGGGGGTCGATGTGGATGTTGGCCGGAGGGTCTGAGGTGTTGGTGGCTGTCGGGACGGTCTCGTTGTTGAAGCTGTCGTGGATGTCTGCGATCTTGCGATGGAAGAAGGTGGCTAGGGAGTCGCACAGGTCTTGCGATGGTGGGATGTCGTCGGTGTTGGAGCTGGGGTTGGAGAGTTCTTTCACGATGTTGAAGAGCTCTTTGCTGTTGTGTGCATTGTTGTCGAGGCGATCTTTGAAGGAGGCCCTTTTGGCGGAACGGATGAGGTGATGGTGTCTGCGGATGGCGTCTTGTGGGCTGCATGGCTGTCCGGTGTCTGTTCGTGGTGCCATTTCTTCTCGAGTTTTCGGCAGTTTTGCTTGGAGGCCTGGAGGTCCGCGGTGAACCAGCTGGCTTTCTTGTCAGGGCGTCCGTTGGAGGGTTTCTTGAACGGGGCGAGAGTGTTGGTGCAGTCATCGATCCATTGCCTGAGGTTGCGGGCGGCGGTGTCGGGGTCGGTGGGGTCGGCTTCGGGTGAGGGTGGTGTTAAGCTGGTCTTCAGTGACTTTGCTCCAGCAGCGGCGGGGGATCGGTTGAGTGCGGTGGTGCGTAGCGGGTTTCTGGAAGGTGAAGTGGATGCAGTGATGGTCGGTCCAGTGGAGTTCGGTGGTGTGGCTGAAGGTGACGTGGGAGCTTGCGGAGAAGATGGGGTCGATCGTGTGTCCGGCGGAGTGGGTGGGTGTCGTGATGAGCTGTCTGAGTCCGAGGTTGGCGAGGTTGGCGATCAGGGTGGTGGAGTTGCTGTCGTTGCTGTTCTCGAGGTGGAAGTTCAGGTCTCCGAGGAGGATGTAGTCTGTGGAGGCGAGGGCGTGCGTGCTGATGAGGTCGGCGATGGAGTCGCTAAACTGAGGCCAGGGCCCGGGGGGTCTGTAGACGAGAGTTCCTCTGAGGGTGGTGTTGGGGTCAGTGTGGATCTGGAAGTGCAGGTATTCGGCAGTGCTGAGGGTGTCATCGGTGCTGGTCGAGACCTTGAGGGTGTTCTTGTGGACGATGGCGATTCCTCCTCCTACTCCGTTGGTGTGGTCCCTGCGGGTGATCTTGTAGCCGTCCGGGATGGCTATGGCGATGTCGGGTGCCGAGGAGGCGTTCAGCCAGGTCTCTGTCAGAAAGGCGACGTCCGGGGAGGATGAGTCGAGCAGGTCCCAGAGTTCGACGGCGTGTTTGCGTGCGGAGCGGGTGTTGAGTATTATGCATCTGAGGTGGTTGCATCCTGTCTCGGTGGGCGGGTTGGTGGCTCGGAGGCTGGTGAAGCTGCAGCTCCGGCAGGAGAAGGGCCCTTGGGTGCGCTTCGGAGTGGCAGGAAGCAGGTGTGTGGTCGTCCGGTGTTGAGTGCGTGGAGGGTGCTGGCATCATAGTGGCGTCGGTCGTCGTGGCGTTCGCGGGGGCCAGGGGTCCTGGCGCTGGGCGCGGTCCAGGCGCGGGCGGGCGCAGACGGGCTTGCCTTAGGCTCGCCTTCGGCGCGCCAGCGGCGCGCCCGCTGCACACGGCCGCCCAGCGGCTGCCATATAAGGCGAGGTTGGAGGGAGGAGCAGCTGGGAGGCAGGAGCGGGGCGACGAATGGGCGTGCAGGGGGGCGGGGCCGCAGGGGACGCAGCGGTGGGCAGAACGGGCGAATTAAGGCAAAAGGGCACAGAGGGGGCACAGAAGGCAACAAGGGGGGCACAGAGAAGACGGGGGAAAAAGGCAAGTTAGGTCAGTGGGGACAACCAAGAAACAGCAGTACAATGATTACAGCAGTGGTGGGGAAAAAGAAGGCAAGTTAAGTCAGTGGGGACAAACAGGAAACAGCAAAACGATAATTACAACAGTGGTGGAGAAAAACGGGAAAAAGGCAAGTTAAGTCGGTGGGAAACAGACAAGAACAGTAATACAATACTTACATTGAGTGAGACATTGAGTGATTGATTGATTGCTGCTCACATCTGTAGTTACTATTGTTATTGTTAAAGGAGGATAGTCCCATTCCCTAACTTCAGCACTATCCACATCACACCTCAGTACAGTAGCCTGGACAGGGCGGCAGCAGTGCTGCTGGTACATTCACACATGTGAATGGGAGGGAAGGGTAGGCCTGTACTATTCCGAACAGACACCCTCAAAACAAGGAGAGGATCTTGATAACTATTGCCCCTTACCACAGACATGCTGAACTAACACCAATTAGAACATGAGCATTCACTTTTTTCTTCACTGCCACAACCCTCGCCTGTTTTCCCACTCAATTGACCCTTATTCTCCCTTTTGTCAGTTCAGAGGGGGAATATCCTTCTCTTTGAAACTAACCAAATGTACCCTTTTTGTTTTCAACATTTTTTATTGAGGTTTTAAACATAATAAAGACTTATAGAGTTCAAGTCAGGTAAAGATAACATCAACAGGGTGAGCGTCAATTGACCGGCATTAGTCGTACAATGTAGAGTCCTCGTACAAACTTTATAGGATATAAGCTAGAGGTATATAAGTACAAGCGCATGGGGGAGCAGAGTAAACCTAATAAAGTCTAAGATAGACATTAAGGTCTCCCTCGGTGGGGTGGTTGAGCTGATATCCCCACAGAAATGTAGCATGTCAGAGTACAAAGAGAAAGAAAAGAGAGGACCGCAGAGAGAGGAAAGTAGTGGGTGGGAGAGGGACGGGGGAGAGGATGAGGGGGCTATTTTGTAGTACTGACAAGTCTGGCAGGACCGGTAGTGGACAAAATTGGCAGTATCAATATCCAAAAGAGTGTTCTGGAGCATCCTGCCTGGCCTATGTGGCTGCGTGCTCTTTATGGTGGTTTAGACTTTTGTAAGTACCTATCAAAAGAGTCCCATGGTTGCCTTTCGCTGGATGTATTATGCATTTTTTGTACATTATATTGTCTGCCCTTCTAGAGGAGCATTGCGTGTTCCACCATTCATTAAAGGGGACCTCGGACGTTGATTTTCAATCTAATAGTATTGTATTGACACACAAAGTTAAGATGAGGTCCAATAATTGCAGATCGTGTTCAGGGAGAGATAAGGGGGGTGGGTTGGCCGCGACACCCAATGTTACCATCAAGAAGTCAATCGTAACCAGCATTTTTAAAATATCTTCAATCATGCGTTGCATTCTAGTCCACACCGACTGGGTGATTTTACATGAGATGAACATGTGATAGAGGGATCCCTAGCCCTCCCCCACACCTCTAACAGCTGTCCCTTTTGGTGAGGCCTAATGTGTACAGCTTGGAAGGTGCCCAATAAGTCTTATGTGTAGAGCAAAATCTGGACTGTGTTAAAGCCTGGTGATCTTTGCCGTAAAAGAAGATTGCCAAATTCTACACCATGTTGCATCTGTGAAGTGGGAGGATTGGGAAGATTGAATATGCAGGAGCCATTTCTTTATTAGACCCTTAAGCAAGTAATTCCTGGAGGGCTCGAGCAATTTATAGAGGCAGGAGGCCAAGTGTCCTCGCTTTCTAAAGTTACCCACTAATCCTTGGATGTCGGGAGTATGAGGTCGTGGCAGTTTCCGGATGGTACTCTTCAGTTTCAAGAAATTGTAAAAATATGATATCAGGAAGATCAAATTGTGCACGTTAGACAGTGAAGGGTATGGAAATGTACCCAGATCCCCTAGTGTATTTATGCCCTTGTTTGCCCATAGTTCCCAGAATACCGTTTTCCCATCTATTTTAATGTTGTGATTATGCCATAAGGAGGCCTGTACTAAATGAGACACTCGCTTGTTTAATAGTTTATCTACTCGTAGTAAAGCAGAGATCGCACTAATAGTATGGGTTTTGAGTGATCCAACTGCAGTTTTGCAACACCCTGCAAAGAGATGGTAGCGGTAAGCGTAGAGAGTGAGTTAATCGAGCTTCAATCTGTGGCCATTGGGAAGAATGATTGTCTGATTTCCTGAGCCACCATGAGCCCTGGGCAGCCAGGAAAGCTTGTTGGTATCTTGGAAAGGCAGGGAGGATAAGACCTCCACTGTTCTTATTCAATTTCAAAATATTTTCAGAAACCCTGCCCTTCTTGCCCTTCTATAGAAATGTAGATATTTGTTTATCTACATTTTTTAAAAGGAGGGTTAGAGAGAAATGAACAGCATACTTGCTAGAAAGTTAACCAGTGGGGCTATCGTCATTTTGAGCATTTTGATTCAACCCCGCCAGGTGATGTGTTTGGGAGACTAGGTGTTTAGTAAATCTTTCATTTTTGACAGTGTTTTGTTTTCATTAATCGTTAGAGAATTATTCAGGTCTTTACCAACCATATGCCCAGGTATTTGAGGGCCTCTGGTTGCCACTTCAGGCCCGAGCCGCCTAATATTGATGCGGTACAATGGACGTTTAGTGGATAAACCTCGGTCTTGTTTCTGTTTAGAGAGTAGCCGGACACCAAGGAGAATCTCTCTATCTCATGCATAATGTGAGAGGTGGCAATGTCTGCTTCTTCAGTGAATACTAGCACATCATCATCACATCATCAGCATAGGCAGTAATTAACTGTCTACCAGATCAGAAGTGGACACCCCTAATGTTGTTGTTTCTAAGAGAAGACAAGAGTGGTTCAATAACCAGCAAGAATAAGAGTGGAAATAGAAGGGAGCCCTGCCGTGTGCCCTGTGCTAGTGAGAAGGGGCTAGACTCTAGAGAGATGACCATTAACCCTTTTGCCACAGGGTTCAAATATAGCCCTATTATCATACGAATTAAGTTCTCTCCCAATTGGTGTTTGTGTAAGGCTGCATGCAGAAAGGTCCAAGAGACCTTATCAAAGGCTTTTTCCACGACGAGGTCTAACTCAGCTGATGGAGACTCAATGCGGTTATCGAGGCATGGCAGTATAGGTTAATGTTGTTGGCAGCTAATCTGCCTTTCAGGAAAACAGCCTGGATGGAGTGATAAGTGTTAGTATGACCTTCTCTAGTCTCTGCGCGAGTATTTTATCATATATTTTACAACAAAGGTTAATTAATGATATGGGTGTGAAATTCTTAACATCTAAATGACCCTTCCCCTCCTTTGGGATGACTACTAGTGTAGCCTCTGCTGTGGAGCCTGAGACGCAGCCAGAGTCCGCATAGCTCCGATATACAGATGTTACGGGATCAGCTATCAGTTTCATAAACGTTCTGTGAAATTTAGATATATATCCATTTGGTCCCATGGCTTTTCCAGCACTGGTGTGTGAATAGCTTTCAGAGCCTCCTCTCTCTCGATGAGTGCATTAAGGGAGAACTGGTCCTTTTGGCACACAAGCAAGCATTTAGATAGTTGTTGCATGTATTGGGGTGCACTAACTAGTTAGGATTATACAGATCAGCGTAAAAAGTTTGGAACACATCCAGGATGTCCCAGGATGATGTGGATATTTTCTTGCTGTTGTTCCTGATAGTGGAAATAATAGCCCTATTCTTAGTATACTTCAGGTAGTTCGCCAAGACTTGCCCAGCTTTGCTTATAGATACCACCCTCTCGGCATTGGAAACCTCTACCCACTTCAAGACCCTCTTACTCAGTATTCTGTTGTACTCATATTGTAAGTTGCATAGTTTCGGTAAATCAGCTGAACCAACAGAGTATCTAATAGTCTCATTTAGTGTTTTATTTTGGGTTCTACATCAGTGAGTTGTCTGTTTAGGGACTTATTTTTGATCGATGCGAGGTTTATCAGGGTTCCTCTGAGGGAGGACTTCAAAGCATCCCATTTGATAGTGGCAGAGTATTCAGGGGTGCTTCTGCTTAGGAATTGGGCAATCGCTATAGCGATCTTTGCCATAGTGTCATCATCCTCTAAGAGGTCATCATTATGGCGCCATTTTTTGGGGTGGAAAAGAGTCTGTAAGTTTGAGGTCTAGGGATATGCAGGGACGGTCCAAGGCTATTATCAGTTTGATTTTGGGATCTTGTACTACTGTGAGCAGTGGTTGATTGACCAAGATATAGTCAATCCTGGAGAAAGAGTGGTGAGGTGGGGAGTAAAATGCATAGTCACTAACAAATAGGTTACACAACCTCCAAACATCAATCAATTGTTATTTCTACAGCATAGCTTCATTTGTTTGTGAGATCTTCCGCCCAGACATGTATGTGCTGAATATTATATCTAGGTTCCTGTCAATTGGGAGGTTAAATTCCCCACCTATGATGACTTCTAGATTATCAGGAGCTCTGATAATTGCTTGTCTAGCTCTTTTCAGAATTCCACGAGTCATCTTTCGGGGCATATATGTTTACAATAAAACATTCCTTGTCTTTTCTTTTAACCATGGTGATAAGCAATTGACCTTGGTGATCATGTGCATGGGATTTTAGAGTGATTTCGGATTTTCTATGGAACAAAGTGATAACTCAGTTTTTCTTGTTGAGTGCTGAAAAGACCACAGACTCACCCACCCAAGAACAGTAGAATTTGGCATCCCTGCTGGATTCAAGATGTGTTTCTTGTAGTCATATTATGTCCCTTTAAGCATACTGCAATACTCTGCAATCTTTTTGCGTTTCACAGGAGTATTCAAGCCCTTAATATTTTGCAAAGGAATTTAAAGTGGTGCAGTCATTATGTTGATCATTGTGCATGAGCGTATAACAACAAGGTGGAGAACATACCAAACAGGTGTAAACACAGGTTAACAAGGCCCAAATTGCAGTTTGCATGCACTTATGGCTCAACCAGAGAAGAACATGAGAGAAAATACATTAATGAATATCTTACAAACTGGTGAACTGAATGTAAGGGAAAGAAAGAGTGTCTAGAGGCAAACACGAGAGCCCCATTTACCATAACCTCAAGCTGCCTAGTTCAATTGTGTGGCAGTATCTATGAAGGATTGAAGGTCCGAGGGGACTGTGAAGATCATCTGTTTTCCTTTCAACAGGATGCAGAACTTGGCCGGACCCACAAAGGAATAGGGAATGGAGAGGTCTTGCAGAGGCAGGCGGAGGGCCATGAATCATAAATTCTACTCTTGTGCAAGGAAAACTTCCAGATGTGCTAAGAGTGAGACATGTTTACTCTCTATTCAAACCTAAACCTAATTGAATATTGTCCCTGACAGCCTTGAAACTACAGATCCAATGCAGGCCTCCCCTTCCTGTCAAGAGTCATCGAGAAATGTGTAGCTACGCAGTTGAAGAAACAACCAAAAATGAGTTACTGGAACCTCATCAGTCTGCTTGTAGATCTCACAGCACAGAAACCTCCAAGCCCTAGATTATCGATCACTCCTTACGGATCTTCGATGAAGGCAAATTAGGTGAACTAGTACTCCCTGGACAAATCTGAAGCACTCAACATTATCAACCACAACATTCTGCTACACATTGTAGGCTAAATGATGTGCATAGAAGGCATTGTATTGAAATGGTTCAAATCTTAGTGTCTAAACAGTCTATAATGCATTGAAACAGGCGATTCTCTATCCATTCCCATTCCTGCTCCATTTGGATGCCACAATGATGTATCCTAGGTCCTATTATTCAAATTATAAGTTGAACCACTGGATGGGATATTCTATAAGGCAGGTACTGGTTTGAACCAGTAAGAGGACATTGGGCAGGTGTACCGTTAGATTGATAGCACAATGGATAGTGACACCCTAGCCCAAAGCCTGTCTGACAATAGCTCATGGCTGTCCTTGATGAAGCTTATACGTAACACTTAAAATAATTAATTTCTCCTATTATCAACAAATGTGTTCCCTCCTGACTGAATCACTAAACTACAGACTCTAAACTTCGTCACTAGGATTGTGCAAACAGCCAAATCCTTAGGGGTCACCACAGGATAGCTATCTATAAAGCTCCCTTGATCTCCACTTATTTCTGTGTTCAGATGCGTGTTTGTCCATAATTCTGTGTTTGTTTGTGCATCTGTCACACTTTTCAGTCCTCTGACTATGAGGCCCTGCCTGCAGAAGGTTCTGCAAGTGGCAGTGAGTCTTGATGAGGGTATTATTGAGAGGTTTTCATTATTTATGCTCCATTATACAGTGCTCTACTGCCTTTGGACCAGGTTTGTGAAATACCATATAGATACACATGTATGATTTTAGGGCAATCAAATAATCTTTTGATTTCTTCTATCTCAATCAATCTGTCTAGTTTTGACAATGATCCCCTTTGACAATGATTATGGCTAAGTCAAACAATCTAAAATGTACTAACCACCTTTTCAAAGGGGATCATGGTCAGGATCAGCTTCATTTTTGTGTCAGTATTGTTAGAGAAATCTGCTGAAATGTACATTGTGTAATGTTTGAACTGATAAGGTCCATGTTTTCTGGATACAAGGATTTAGTGCGCTTGCTGATGTCGTAGGAAGCAAGCAACTATTTGACTTGGACCTTTTGATTTACAAGGACAGAGGGAAGTCCAAATGTATAAGATCTAGTCTGATGGTAGTAAGGATGGCTAACTCATCGCTCTCATGACACCCATCATCTAGGTCCATATTTTTCTAGTGGACGAGCCACGTGCCCTGCTTCCAGTTCCTTAAGTGGTTTTGTTTGTCCTCAATAGCAGTCAATCTTTTCTCCAATGTGTCTAGTCTTTGAATGAAACAGGCAATATCTGTTCTATTTGAGTGGACTTCTGCTGAGGTTTTTATTGTGTTGGATTCTACCAGTTTGAATGACAACTTTCTGTATGATAGTTCTGATAGTAACAGTGAAAATAAAACTTTGTTCATTGTGGCAGATGGACGCTTGTGTTATTCATGCTTATATTTTCCAGCTACTGCTTAGAGTATTTTTTACACTGATGCATGTTAACACTGGTCAGTGTGATTGAGAATGAGTAATATTGCATCAGCCTTTTTTTTGTGGTCAGCTAGTATTCTTGTACACTGGGGCACAATGCTTAGAAAGTGATGCATGGACTAACAATCAAGTTACTTCTCAAGGATCCTGGGGTGAGGATGAACTGCAATTGTCCAATGATGATCTGCCAAGTATATATATTTTGCAAATTTACTAGTGTACTTGTTTTTCATGCAAAACAGCATTGCTTCCAAATTTGCTGCACTGCATTGCAAAAGGTGGAAACCAACACACAGATCTATATCTACTAAGATTGGCCTGCTGCTGCTATTATCCCCTGTCCCAGCACTCCAATTAGGCTGCCTTGTGCAAATCACAGACTCGGATCATGGCACAAAGGTGAGTGTGTGCTTTCTAGCATAGGATTTGCACTGGAAGTATACCCTTCCAGTACAAATTCCTATACATGGACAACCTCAGAAAGATGCCACACATTAAATTGGTGCTGTGCATTTCAGCACACATACAATGTGTGGGTGTTTTGGAAAAATCAAAACATTTCCACTTGTTTGCTTCTATGAGCTCTGGGAAAACATGCCCATGTTCTTCAGTGCCTGTTCCTGCCTCAGGGGGACTTCAATCAAGATGGTGAAAGGAACACTCCTCAGCAGAGAGGGTAAATCTACCCCCTCTCCAGTGCCTAATCATTCCCATCCCAGAAGAGGTAACAGCATATTTCACTGGCACTTATATTGCCAGCCTCATCCGAGTATGGATTATTGCAATGTGGCCAAATCTTTGGTTCACACAGCTAGCATATCTGTGAGGTTGCTGGGGTAAGATCCAATGTAAATAGGCAAGTGGCTTTCAATATGAAAAGCGACTGTTAAAACAGGGACACACTGTGACTCACATCTCCTCCATAGTGATGGAAAACAGGTCTTATGAAGCCATGAAAATGCACCATATGACTGGACCCCGTATCTTGACCTTCCTACAGCTTGCTGCACAGACGGCAAACTCATGAAAATGCAGACATTTTTATTCCTGAGAGAAAGAAAAATTAACATCATGTTCACAGAAATACCTGGGCTGCAAGACGTTGGAGCAGAGCTGAGCACAGCAGATATGTAAATACCTAGAGGCACATTTATCAAAAAGTCAAGCAATGCAGCAAGACAAGTTGCTGCGCTGTATTGCGTGACAGGGAGAGAGCAGAAATGGCCATATCTATTAAGATTTGATGCATTCCTGCTCCCCCCTGTGCTGGTGCACTGAGTGCGGTCTAGCGCCAAAGCAGGCATCCTTGCACTAAGGTGCCAGAGTTTCTGCGTTACAGGCAAGAATGTTTTTGTGCAGGAAGAGGCACCTTCGTGTGCTGCAGAATGCATAGAAAGAGGCAAACATCGAGGAGCAATAAAGATATTTGTCCTCATTACACCTCTGTTGGAAAGGCGTACAATTTCGATGCAATCCCAGGTTTACTAACCTTAGTAAATGTGCGATTTTGTCAAAAAAGTTAAGGTAATCTTACCAGCCATCATGGAGCAGATGGCTGAAACAGAACAAATGGAGAAGCTAAAAAGAGCACAAGTAAATAGAAACTTGTACTACCAGTACCAACGAGTCCAAAATGTTAAAGTTTTTAAGATAGGCTTGTTGAAAGTGCTACTTACAAATTCTCATTTGAGGAGGACAAGCTAGGTCATTGAATCCTAACTATAACAAACGGATGTAAATATTTTAACACGTGTTTTGGACAGGTACATAAAAAGGTAGGAATAGTAAATCTGTATTAGCTTGCTTGACTATTTTGAAGAAAGTTACACTTTCCTCAAAAGTTCTTGACGTGGAATTACAATGGTAAACTAACTTTCCTCACAGCAAGAAGCATAGGCTTTTGTGAGGATTTAATTGAAAAAGATGCACAATAACAATGCAAAAAACAAAATTCGCTATAGTCGATTGTCAGATCTACTTTTATCACAAAGGAATTTGGTAGACTCATTGAGATCTATAGGAAACATCTTCATTTACACGTTAAACATATAGGGCTCCATTCTATGAATTTTGGGAACTCTCTATATGTATTCCGGCTCTCGGATTTACCAATAAAGCAAATAGGTGGTATTTCCGCATGTCTTGTAATTTCCAATTCACCCAGCTGAGCTGAAATTTACACCAAACAGGTAATTAACCCTACAATTATAAATTATGTAGACACACTTCTAGTCACCATGGCATCTGCTATGTCATCTCCCATTAGAGACGCAAAGCCACACCTATGGCAAATCACCCACTGTGGCTTTTAGCAGTTTGGGGTTTTTCATTACTGCATTCTTTTTGAAGGTGTTGTGCATTAAGTTCTCCTTTCGCAGCTGTACCTTCGTATTTCTGAAGGTGATTTAAACTCGGAATACTGTGGGGAGAAATTTTGAAAAAAGTTTACAAACCTTGCACTACACGAAGGTTGCAACCTGTGTTTTTCCAATTAAAAAAACTTCACTTTAGGGAAAATACAATTTTATTACTGAATAATTTCACACCTGTGAAACATTTTTTGAGAGCATTCTACACTAAAAGCAGGATTTTCTGAGGGTTTTTGTCTGCAGAATTAACGTGTGGATTTTTTATAACATTCTAGTAAACACCGTAGTCTTCGCAAGACAATGAAGCTTGTGAAGTTTTGAAAAAAAAACTTTGAAAAGAAAAAATATTGCAACTTTGCACACTCCCAGCAACTAATTTAAAAAAAAGACACGTTAAAGGTCATACTTCCACTTGGGACGGTCTACACACAACTATCAAGGGTCACCTGTGAATTTTTGGAAACATGTAATATCCACAATTTCACTAAGAAAATAGTTGCATTTTCCCACCAAAAAAACCATTCGAGCTTTCATTGGAGATTGTTATCATCATATCTTTCTTCTTTAGTAAGGTTCACCCTTGCTGATTGCATCATGTGGATGGAGATTTTGAGCCAATGTGAATCCCATTCTTCATGTCATGCAGCCTAGAAGTGCTTGTATTTAAAGTGCTACAATTGTAAAGTGCATATGGTTCCTTCTTGAATGACGAGACAATTTTAAAGTCCGGGTGTATAGCTGTCACTCTACGAGGGATAATTACCAGCTCTAAGGGACGCAAATAGTCAAATGGACCATGTATGTTTCCATGAAAGCCCTTTTCACCTTATGCCATTTTTGTTTGGCATTTGGAGCCCTGTTCCTTTATGCGGTAGGGTCCTCAATGCAGGTAAATTACTAAAAGGAATACAAGTCTGTTGTACCCTGCGGGCCTCCAACCTATTCGTCCTCTGCCGTTCGCAAGGACTCGCAGAAGGAATCTTCCCTCGTGAATATAATTGAGACAGGATTTCTGCGATTTCATACTGCCATTTCTTGCTGTGCGGTTAGAGACTATTCAACACACAGCAACCAGAATGCTCCAGATTGCATCACAGCCCTGTGCTGTCATGTGAACAGGCATCTGATTCATCCACTAAATGTCTGCTCTATAGTCCTTCTTCAGTGTTTCCAGCCTACCACATTTCTGATTTAATGCATATGAATTACCCTGATTCTGGGGTATTAAATGTATTGTACTAAATAGATAATTGCTGCTAATATCATGCCACCATGATGCATTGATTTTACTAATCAACGTTGAAAAGGAAGGGGGGACGTGGCCGAGCCACCCGCAAGATGGCCGCTGGTCCGTGAAGCTCCGTACGTCGCCGGAGGCTTTCACGGTATACGGACGGCGGTTGGTCTCCAGGAAGAGCATGCTGTGGAGGTCCAGGGGCGTGAAAGCAGAGGGAGCAGGTATTTTTCTTTTTGGCTAATTATCAGCTGCTTTTACCTTGTTCTGGCTCGCCTGCGTTGCCCGCCTCAGGCCCGGCGGCTGTGGCCGCCATTTTGTGAAAAAAAGAGTGCGACGGAGCTGGCTTTCTCGCCCGGTGCACAATGCTGCTATTTAATGCTGTGGAGGCATTTGAAACATAAAATACTTGCCAGGTATACGCTTATACGCTGGGAACTCACCAAATAAGAGCAGTATTATTTAGAGCTACTCGGTGTATTTTTGGTTTATTTAATTTGCTTTTCTTGAACAGTGGACTTAAGTATGAGCTAACATCCTCAGTTCCACTCCTTCCATACTACGTTGTTTTATGTAACTTTAGAAGTCATACCCTGACACTGCGGTATTCCGCTCTCACTTCAGTCATTTTTTAGGGTGTGAGCTTAGGACTTTCTTGTGGTAAAAAGTGAAACACTTTTCTTATGGAGGCCTCTACATCTGCTAGTCAGAAGACTGTTGCTTCATCTACCATTATGCCCGCTGTACGCAAAGACTCCAATGCTTCTACAAAGCAACAAAAGAAAGATCCTGGGTCCCCCACGAAGTCTCCTCTACCCTTCACATTGGAAGACCTCATGGAAGAGATTAAACATTTGAAGCCTTTTGTGATGGAAACTAACGTTACGCTTCAGCGCATTGAAGAAAAATGGTCCACCTTGGAGTCCAGAGTGTCATGTGTTGAACAGCGGATTGGTGAGGTACAAGATGCGACAGCTAAAGTGGTTGGCACGGAAAAGGAGATACTGCTCTTGAAGAGACAGACAGAGGACTTAGAAAACCATAACAGGTGCAATAACCTCCGAATTCATGGTATACTGGAAGGAGCAGAAGGGTACGACAGGCTTGCCTTTTTGGGTATTCACATTCGTAAATTGGTGGGCCTTAAAGAAGGGACATTCCTCAATATACAGCGGGCTCACCGAATCGGACCTAAACCTGCAGACACCTTGAGTTCTGGTCGCTCTAGAGGGATAATAGTACTTTTTTTGGAATATACTGAGTTGCTTATGGTTTTATTGGCCAAACAAAGAAAGCAGATGTTATGGTCTGGTCAGAGGGTCTTTATCTCGCAAGATGTAGCAAGTGCAACTGCTGCTTGTCGGAAGGAGTTTCTATCCTTTTGCCCTAATCTACGATCCATGAATGCGAGGTATGGTTTTGTGCACCCATGTTTCTTTAAGGTCACTTATAATGAACAAACTATTTCGTTTGAATATCCAGAAGACCTAAGAAATTGTACTCTTCGACACAAGGGTGAAGTAATGGACCTTGGAAAGACTTGAACCTTTTCTTCTTTAATGCCTCTGTTCAGATGTATACTTGTATTTTGATCTTCTTTTTTCCAGTTTCTCTAGGATCTCCAAGTTGCTTATATTTATTATTTCTAAAAAATTAGCTATAATATTATTAATGGAAAAATATATATTGCCCAACAATGTTCATATTATAGTTATTGATTCCTGCTTATTTCCTATCCATCTAACTTTTGTTATTTTTTTTCCCCTCGCAGCTATATGTTGTATAACCTGGATTCCTTTCTCTGGTGTGTTGTCCCCAAGTGCCTCCTTTCCCAGACCTCCCATTTGCATATTACCCTCTTGTCTTGGTAAGTGGTATTTATTAGTATTATTGGTCTTCTATGTGTCTTGAATTTCATGTGTTGATTTATTTGTATCGTTGTCTTGTATTTTTCATTCATATGACTCAACTACTGTCTTTCTTTTCTATTTTATATTTTTTTCGTTGCTATAATGAATGTCTCTGTCGGCACTGCTGCTTAGCCTCTTTCAACCTTGGTCTGCTGTCCATCTTCAATTGTCACGGTTCTCTACTCCTTCATTGTATTTTCTTCACACTAGATGTGTCCCATTTTCTTCATGACTGTAGCCCTTTGGCTCTCTGTCATCTTTCTAATTTCTATCAGATTCATTGTTCTCCCCTCTATTCTCATCTCTTTTTTCTCTCTTTCTTTTCTCTCTCACTCTTCTTTTACTTTCTTTTTCTTTGTTCTTATATATTACAGTTCTTCTTCAAATGCAATTGTTAAAATATTGTTAGAGTTATTTATATTTAGTTGTTTAACTGTTTTGATTTTTTTTATAATTCTCGTAGTCTAATTAATATGAAACATAGATCTTCATTGAATTTAAATGTTAGATTATTGGTTGAGATATTTATGTTTATATGGTTGGTTTTTGGGGCTTTTTATATATTCATTGTAATTCAATATGTATGTTAACTCACTACAATGGTAAATAATCTGAAGGTTATTTCCTAGAATGTCAAAGGCTTACGGAATCCTTTTAAGAAGCAGCAAGTGGTTACTCACTTATCCCGTCTTAAATGTAATATTGCTCTATTACAGGAAATGCACCTACTCGACAAAGATCTAAATTTGTTGCATAGAAACTGGGTTGGTCAGGTATTTTGCTTTTCAGCCCTTGATCATAAAAACGGGGTTGTTGTTCTGATGCATAAATCTCTTCCTTTGGTAATTGGGAAGGAGGAAAGGGACGCGGAGGGGCGATGGTTACTAGTACATGCTACTATTCATAATACACTTGTCTCTATTTTAAATGTTTATGGTCCCACTGGTGTTGATGTGCAATTTTGGGTCCAAATGTCAGCTATGTTATGCTTCTGCCCGAATGCAAATCTTATAGTCGGAGGGGATTTTAATCAGATTGTAGACCCCTTTCTGGATAGAAAGTCACAGGTTAAATATGTTCCTAACAAGATGCAGAAAACATTTACAAGATTTATTCATTCTAGAGGGTTGGTTGATGCCTGGAGATTGTACTTTACGGATACACTGGAATACACCTTCTTTTCTCCTACTCACAGATCAAAATCCAGAATTGATTATGTATTCCTTTTCCCTCCTTTAGTTCCTACACTTACTCATGCTGAAATTGGATCAATACTAATTTCAGATCATGCTCCAGTTATAATTGATCTTGATCTATTAACAGAGACTTCTAAACCAAGTCGATGGAGATTTCATAATAGCCTTCTAAAAGACAAAGAATTTGTTAAAAATTTTGAATGTTTTCTCCAAGAACATTTTTTACATAACCTCACACCTGATATTCCATTTCATATAATTTGAGATGCATTTAAGGCATCAGCCCAAGGACATATAATTAATTATGTCTCGGCTAAAAAGAAGGAAGCCATCAAAGAAACTTCTCTACTATTTCATTCTATTAAACAATTAGAACATGAATATTTCACAACTAAAAAGGATGATGTGTTACAGCGCTTAATGTGTGCTAAATTCGATATCAATAAGAGATCAACGGAGGAAGCCACTGGAACATTGCTGAAAATTCATTCTAAGTTTTATGGAGGGCGTAATAAAGCAAGCAAGCTACTTGCTAATTATCTGAAGATCAAATCTCAGAAGTATAAAATAGTAATGATAACAGACGAAAGTGGAACTCCTCATTTTAAAAACACTGAAATCCTAAAATGTTTCTCTGACTTTTACACAAATCTCTACACACCGGATTACTCCCCCACGGATGAGGGATTGGATTCCTACTTCCATTCTCTTTCACCTAAACAACAACAGATACAGGATCTCTCCTTTTAAGATGAGCCCATTTTAATTTCTGAGCTAAAATCCGCACTTAATTCTCTACCAAAAGATAAAGCACCTGGTCCGGATGGCTTTTCGTTGGATTCTATTCTTGTTTTCACATCTTCTTCTCCCGCATTTACTTACTCTATACAAATATTTACTCTCACAAAATGAAGCCCAGGGTACTTTCTTGGAGGCTATGATTTGTTTAATCCCCAAAAAAGATAAAGGCATATTAGCAAGACCGGCGATAAAATTATCGCCATCTTAGCGGCAGGAAACTGCCGCTAAAACGGCGATAATGGGCTTGCTAATATGCGTTATAGAATTCACCAATAGAACCCCAGGTTAGATGCATGGACATCTAACCTGGGCTTCTATTGGAATTCCATAACGCATATTAGCAGGCCCATTATCGCCGTTTTAGCGTCAGTTTCTGCCACTAAAACGGCGATAATTTTATCGCTCGGTCTTGCTAATATGCCCCAAAGATCCTTCCTTGTGCGCCAATTATAGACCCATTTCTCTTATTAATTTAGATTGCAAACTCTTTGCTAAGATTTTATCTATTAGGATTTCTCCTCTTATTTCTGATATGGTTGGGTTTGAACAAACTGGATTTATTAAAGGAAGACACATGACTGATAACTCTAGACTCTTTTTGGACATGGCCTCCACTAGTAACATACCTACGGCTGCTATAACCTTAGATGCAGGAAAGGCTTTTGACCGTGTCAACTGGAAATTTATGATGGGGGCTCTCAAATGGCACGGGTTTAGTCCAACCTTCCTTAAATACATTGCTATATTATACTCTTCCCCGATGACTTCTGTTTTTTTTTAAATGGTATAAAATCCTCATATTTTCCCCTTTTACTAGGTACCAGACAGGGTTTTCCTTTATCTCCTTTGCTTTTTGTTTTAATTTTAGAAAGTTTTTTGCATACATTACGAAACTCCTCTGAGTTTCATGGCTTCCGATGTAGGGATACTGAGTTTAAATTCACTGCGTACGCTGATGATGTGATCCTTTATGTTTCTGATCCAGAATCATCAATACCGGTTTTGCTAATCTTTTATCATCCTACTCGAAATTATCTGGATATAAACTGAATTTCTCCAAATCTGAGGTACTTCCACTTAATAAATATTGTCTGAAAGACATGTTTAATGACACTAGACTTAAATGGTCTCCACAATTTATTAAATGTTTGGGAATCAAATATTCTACTTCCTTGGCCAAGACTATTCAGATAAATTTAGATGATGTTCAGAATAGAATTAGTCAAATGACGGAAAAATGGTCACCTCTATATTTGTCTTGGTGGGGCAGGTTAGCCACGATAAAGATGATGTTTCTGCCTGTCATTAATTTTTATTTGTCCATGATACCTATTAAACTTCCCCCAAAAATTTTAAGTTGCTAAATAGATTGATTTCTGGGTTTTTATGGAATGTGAAAAAGCCTCGCATTTCCTTAGCATCTCTTTGTAAATTTAAAGAGTTGGGTGGTGTAGGTTTTCCTAATTTTCAGCAATATCACACTGCTTTTGTTCTAAAACAGGTTCTGACTTGCATCGGAGATGTAGATTCTTTACCTAATAATATTTGGCATAAATTGGAAGACTCGCTTATGTCACCCTTTCCTTTTCATTCCTTAATAAACTTTCCCAACCCTCCCTGAGCATTTTCTGCTCCGACTATTAAGCACTCTAGTATGTTAGCCTCTCGTGTTCTTAGAGGTTCTGCATCCCCGGTGCAAATCTTTTAGAATCTTCTATTTGGTATAATAAACTCATCAAAATTTCGATCCGTACTATCTTCTGGAGACATTGGGTAATTAAAGGTATAATTCAAGTTAAGCAATTTATGTGTGCTATGACTCCTCTTTCTTTTCCTGAAATCCAGTCTAAATTTGATCTCTCCTCCACCTATGCCGTTAGATTTGAATCCCTTAAAGGGGCTCTCTTACAAACTATTTCCATTCTTAATCAACCTCCCACTTGTTCTTCATCTCCTGACCCAATTAAATGGTCGTCATCACTTAAGGCATCATATACATATAAATATTTGCATTATACTCTGCCTTCTCGTTCCAAATCTAAAATTGAGTTAATGTGGGAGAATGATTTTCAGCATTTCCTTTCTTTAAAGGTCTGGGGTGCGATCTGGAACAAGATACACCATACCTCATGTAACGCCAGTACTACACAAACTCTTTATTATGTTTATAATAGATTATATATTACCCCACTTTCTCTGCATAAGTACAATCGTATTTTTTCAAATAAGTGCTGGTCTTAACCCGGCACATATCTACATATGTTTTTTCATTGTCCACTAATTACAGCCTTTTGGGTTCAAGTTTGTAAAATTATTTCCACTATTTGCTCTATTACATTTCCCTTTGATATTAAATTTATATTTTTGGGAAGCTCCTCACGCCTTTGGCCAGCTCATTCAAAACTAGGTAAATTTGTGGATCTGTTACTTGCCATTGCTTTTCAAGTCATTGTATCCAATTGGAAGAATGTAAAAATGTCACTGTTAATGGCTGGTGGAATCTTCTTTGTTCTCATCATAGACTTGATACTGCATCAGCCACTTCTACATTACAGATGCTCAATAAAGACCTCTTTTGGGCTCCACTTTCTGGTTATTTAAACAAAACATATAAACCTTCCAAGGATTCCACAATGGTTTTTCAACCCCCATGATTGTTTTCCCCCCCCTTGTTTGATAATATATATAGTTTATTACACAATTGTTATTATATGTGATAAGTAATTTTATGACATGAAATTAATAGAAGTAATAAGTTTTTATCAGACGTAAATTTTATTCTATGATATATTTTTTCTTCTTTCTTTCCTTCCCTTTTCTTCTTTTTTCTTCTTTCTACTGTTGTTGTTCTTCTTTCTTCCTTTTCCTCCTTTCTTTTTTTCCTTATTAATTATAAAATATAAAAATGCAGTTTGTGAGTACAGAATGAAGATATTACTTCAATAAGTTTATTGTACAGTTTGTATGTACTCTCTTTTGTATTGCTCTACTCATGTCCTAGTTTTATGATAAACAAAAGATAATTCTGTACATTTGTATTACATTCTAATAAAGCTTTTATTAAACTAAACAAAAACATTGAAAAGTAAGTGGACTAACATAAGAGAATAAATGCTGAATAAATGCTCACTGCTGGGAGTCCATCGTATCATCTGGTTGGAAAGCTGCTGGCACAGAGTGCATTATATTGTTTAAAACCTACTGTAGTTTGCTGTTTGAGGTGTTGTTTGACGGTGATGATATTCTATAGAATGTATGGGCAAATTGTGCCATATGTTACTCCACCAAATACTGGGGATATATATTTTTGAAGTCCCTACTCATCTCAATTCCAGCTGAGACCTCAAAATAATATGTATGTAATTATTTCATTACTTTCCAAGCCCCATTTCTTAACTCACCTTCCTTCACACGTTAATACCACATTCAGGTCATAATGCTATTGAATTATACCCTGATAAAGCAGTATAGTAAAGGAGGCAGATTTTTCACCTGTTTTCTGATAGATTCTCAATATCTGCCAGTTATTGCAGAAGCTGGACATAAATGTAGAGGGAAATGATTAGAAAACAATTGCACAGATCTAGACAATGTAGATGATTTAACAAAAAACTCATCTTTGATTATAAGAATTCCTTAGCAGAATGAATGATATCTGTGATAGTCTGTCCCCATTTTAATCTGAAAAACTAGTTAGTGTGAATGAGCATAGAGTAGCATTTTCATATTCGGCAGAAGTACATCTGTATCAATTTCCACTTACCATTCCAATATTATTGCTAGTGAGGGCAATGAACAAACCCTTTCTGCCATTGTGTCAGCTCTTAATCACTGTTAGATTTGGGGGTCTCTAGTTGGCAGAGGTAGGTACCTGTGACCAAATAGGGACCCTTGCGTCTAGTCAGGGTAAGGGGGTACACTCCTAAAATAACCCTGCTCACCCCCTTGGTAGCTTGGCACGAGCAGACAGGCTTATCTCAGAGGCAGTGTGTAAAGCATTTGTGAACACATACAGTAATCAAGTGACAACACTACAGATGGACACCACACCAGATGTATATTAAAAATAAGTATCTTTTATATAGATTTAACACAAGACCACAAACGACAAAAATCCACAATACTGTACTTCAAAAATGGTAGAATTAGCTCAGTTCTCTTAAGATGTAAAATGCGACACTTTGAGTTCAATGTACCTTTGGATGCGTAACGCTATACAACGAAAGTGTTGCAGGGAAGGTGATGCGTCGGTTCCTTACACGCAAGAACGGGGATGCGTCGGGTCCCTACTGATGCGTAGGGGATGCGTCGGTTCTTCTCTGCGAGGGGAGGTGATGCGTCGGTTTCTTACTGCGCTTTCGTGGCGATGCGACCAGCAACGCCGTGATGCGATGAAGATCCGGTGCAATGAACAAAGATGGCGTCTTCTTCTTGATGCGACACGATGCGTGCATGCCCGACGGCCGTGCGGCGACTTAACGATGCTTCGGAGCTGCGACAGGCCCTGCGACACGCTTCCCGGTGAAGCTGCGGCGTCTGATGCGACGTCGGTCCTCTTCTCCGGCGATGCGGGGCGCTTCGGCAATGATGCGACAGCCGTGCGGCGACTCAACGATTCTTCTGAGCCGCGACAGGTCCTGCGACACGCTTCCCGGTGATGCGGCGGTGTCTGATGCAACGTCGGTCCTCTTCTCCGGCGATGCGAGGCGCTTCGGCAACGATGCGACAGTGGCAGCGGCGGCGACACTGTTCTCCATTGATGCGCCGGCGTCTGATGCGACGTCGATCCTCTTCTTCGGCGATGCGAGGTGTTCGGCTGCGGCGGCGACGCTTCTTCTTCGTGAGTTGCGCTTCCAGCTCCTTGCGACACGCAGTCCCTCAGAAAGTCCAGCTCAGCAGCAGGCACTTTACAGAAAGACTCTTGGGGAGCTGGTTGGTGAAGTCTGTTGTCCCTGAGACTTCAGCAGGAAGCAAGCTCTTCTCTCAAGCCCTCGGAAATCTGTTACAAGTTGATGAAAGTACACACAAAGTTCCTTTCTCCTTTCTCCGGCAGTCAGGCAACCACTGAAGGCCAATCCCCTCAAACAGCACTCAGCTTAGGGATAGTCTCTTCCTCAGTTTCTCTGGTTCCTCTCCCTCAACAAAGGTTTCTTCTTGTTTCCCAAGTGATCTGATCTCTTCTGATCTGATCTAATCTGATCTAAAATTCTGGGGTTTGGGTCCCCTCTTTTATACACATATTCTCTTTGTTCTCTGAAGGCAGAGAGGCCTTTGCCTAGTCCAAACCAGTTCTGGTCAGTTCTGGAGCACTTTGTTGACAAGACTCCTTCTTTCCTTTCACGGTGTAGGCCAGGGACATCAGACACACCACAGGAGGTGGAGCCAGCATTGTGGAGGGAAGGCACAGCCCTATTCAGGTCCCAGGTGCAACTCCTCCCACCCATCTCCATGCAGATCTCTCTATTCAGCCCTGTGCTGACTCACCCTGTCTCCTGGAGTCCCCCAGCCCCTGTCACTCACAAACCCAGACAAGGAATACACAACCTAGCAGAGGCAGGCTTGGATAGTTAGGCAAGAAAATACCTACTGTCTAAAAGTGGTATTTTCAAACACAGAATGTTAAAACCAACTTCACTAAAATATGTATTTTATCATTCTGAGTTCAGGCATACTAAATTCGTTTTTCTACCATGTTCCCTGGGTCAGTTAGGATTATAAGGTGTAATAATCAAACTGCCCATTCTGGCCTATGGGGAGCAGGTAGCCTTGCAATAGTGAAAAACGAAAATGTCTGTAATTCACTATTAGGACATGCCACACACATCAGGGCATGTCCTACCTTATACTTACAATGCACCCTGCCCTTGGGCCTACCATAGGGGTGACTAATATGCAGAAAAGGGAAGGTTTAGGGACTGGCAAGTGGGTGTACTTGCCCAGTCAACATGGCAGTACCAGACTGCACACAGGCTCTGCAATGGCAGACCTGAGACACACTTTTACAGGCTGCTTCTGTGGGTGGCACAACCAGTGCTGCAAGCCCACCAGCAGCATTTGGTTTACAAGCCCTTGGCACACTCAGTGCACTGAACTAGGGTCTGACAAGTAAACCAAACCAACCAATCATGGAATCACTAATCCATACATCAATTTATCATAGGGAGCACTTGCACTGTGGCACTGAATAGCAGTGGCACAGTGCCCAAAGCATCTATAACCAGCAAAAACACATGAGGCAACAGCAAAAAAATGGAAGGGAGACCCACGCCAACAGTGCCAGGTCTAACAATCACCAATGAACATACATTAATATTGAAGTTTGTGTGCATGTTGTGAGTAGCCTTGGATGTGCACCAATACACACAAGATGATGGACGGAATGTTGCACATTGGCAAAACATTCACCCCCCAGTCACAGATCTGGGTTTAATCCATCGTTATTTTGCTCACCACGCCACCCCAGTTCAGACATGGCCATATGCCAAATCAGTCTTGACCCTGTGCCTCATGGGAACAGTCCAGCCCGAACTGCCAAGCCATGTCTTCCCTGGACCGGAATCAAGCATCCTAGGATCGGTTTCTGGCTATCAGCCGTCATCAGCCAGGATAGCTTGACTCCAGTGGCGTAGTGAGCACGGGACCCACGTCTGGGCATACCCTTCCCACATAGGGCGAACAGCAATACACACAAGATGATGGACGGAATGTTGCACATTGGCAAAACATTCACCCCCAGTCACAGATCTGGGTTTAATCCATCGTTATTTTGCTCACCACGCCACCCCAGTTCAGACATGGCCATATGCCAAATCAGTCTTGACCCTGTGCCTCATGGGAACAGTCCAGCCCGAACTGCCAAGCCATGTCTTCCCTGGACCGGAATCAAGCATCCTAGGACCGGTTTCTGGCTATCAGCCGTCATCAGCCAGGATAGCTTGACTCCAGTGGCGTAGTGAGCACGGGACCCACGTCTGGGCATACCCTTCCCACATAGGGCGAACAGCAATACACACAAGATGATGGACGGAATGTTGCACATTGGCACACCATCCCATAACAGAAAGAAAAATGTTTCACTGCCATCCGATCTCGCAGCACGTGGGCCTGAACATCAACACAAAAAAATCAGAAGTCATGTCACTCAACCTCCCAAACCCTTCACTAATCAAGGTGGATGGAAAATGGAAAGGCCATAGCCATGACTGAAGAGTTCATCTATGTCGGCAGTACTATCAGACATGATGGAGGGCTAGGCAGTGACATCAAGAATAGACCGAACAAAGTCATGAATGCCTTCAGGATGCTGAACAATATGTGTAAGTATTATTATTATTATTGTTTATTATTATTAAGTTGTCTCAGTAGAGCACCAACACCAAGCTGAGGCTTTACCAGAGCTGCATTCTCCTCACACTCCTGTATGGATCAGAATGTAAGGGTGGGCGGAGCTTGCGTAGTGGTACTCCGCGGAATTTCACTGAGTCACTGGAAAACTCCGTGAAATTCCACGGAGTTCCGTGGCCTGGTGGAGTGCCCCCGCCCCTCCCCCTACCCCGCACCCCCACTAAAGCCTTGGGCCCCCCTCCCACTAAAGCCACGGCCACCTGC